>PVIA01001387.1:0-285709 GCA_004024845.1 Tonatia bakeri
GTCTACGTGCCCTGACCAGCGACCAAACCAGCAACACTGGCATATTGGATGATGCTCTAACCAACCGAACTATGCAGTCAGGGCAAGAATAGGTTAATTTTCTTTTGAAAATGTTAAACCAACACAAGGCAAACTTGACTTTGTAAAAAAAGAAAAGTAAGTTTTATTAACCCAAATTGAGGGACTATGTGGAGCAAACTTCTTGAGCAAGGGAGTCTACTTTGGAAGCACCTCTCCTCTAAATACCTGTTCCCAAGCAAAAATCAACAACAACAACAAAATAACTGTGTAATTTGACAGCATCCTTATGAAAGATTACCAACCCCTGATTTATTTTTTAAAAAGTTAAGCTAGGAGTAATAGACATTTAGAGGGGAAGGGATCTTATCATTAGTCATAATCTAAACCCTCATTTTATAGTCAAAGCACGAAAGGGGCTTACTTAAGGGCACCTGGCCAGTTAGTGGCAGTCTGGGTGGAAACTCGTCTCCTGACCCAGTGTTCTTTACGTCTGAGGACGTTACTTCTGAAAAATAGTCATTAATGCTGATCAAGGGCACATCTGAAGACATTTTTCAGTAAGTTCTTTTGTGTCACTTGTTACTCATAATTATTATGTGGTGAATATATGCCAAATTCTGAGTAAGAAATCTGGTAGATTAAACTTTCAGTGTTAATACAGAAAACAGCTAAGAGAAATAAATCAAAATGGAAAACAAAAACTACTTACACGTTACTGAAGGCCTTTCTCTGAAAAGGATGCCAGATCTGAATTTGTGAATTCTGTAAGCCTCAAAGCTGGAGAAATACTGTATTGAGAAGAACAAGAATTGAGCTTAAATTAATCCCAATCAAATATTTCTCCCTATGATGTCTTAAAGTTCTGTTAACAGTGATAATTTTCAAACAAAATGCTTATATACATTGTTTTCATATGACTAAGAGCCAATAATTTTCAAACACCAGCTGTTCCAAAAAACACTTTTCATTCAAAAACAGACACACACACAACAAGAAGATAATGGAGAGGAAAATAGGAAATAAAAGAATGAAACAAACAAGTAAATATACAGAAATAAGGAATGTGAGAAAAAAAATATTCCACTTCTGGGACTTTATATATAGTCCCAGGAAAAATATACACACTTAAGACAATTTAAATATAAACTCAAGCAACTTCCATATACATAAGAGGTCTCAAAGAAATCAATACCCGAAGTATTTTCCCTTTGTTAAAAATTATTTATATTAAAATTGAATCAGTTTTATCAAATCCTTAACATGGTTACAATCCCATCAAGGAACCCAGGTCTTCTATCCAAGATAAGTGATGTTGTATTATGGGATTCAATAAGCCATTATCATATTTTCTTAAAGTTCAGTAATTTAGTGAGTTGTAGTTATAATTTTTTAACTTTTTAAATTTTTTTATTGTTGTTCAATTAGTTGTCCCTGTTATCGCCCCATTACTCTCCTCTGCCCTACCTACCCTCACTTCCACATTCAGTCCCTGCCCCTCAGTGGCCCCCCTCGCTGTTGTCTTTGTCCATGGGCCCTTTCTACATGTTCCTTGACCATCCGTTCCCTTCCCTCCCCTTACCCGCCTCTCCCTCCCCTCTGGTTACTGTCAGTTTGTTCTTTATTTCCGTGTCCCTGGTTCTATTTTGCTCGCTTGCTTGTTTTGTTGATTCGGTTCCACTAATAAGTGAAATCATAGGGTTATTTGTCTTTCACAGCCTGGCTTACAAACAGAAAGATGATGCCACTGACGAAGTCTTAGAGCAGCAATTTTCAATCTTTTCACCTCGTGGCACTCACAAGCTAATTACTAAAATTCTATGACACATCAAGACACACATTTTTTGCCGATCTGACAAAAAATAGATATAATTCTGACTCATTCACACTGGACGGCTATTACTGTGTTGGCTGCTGTCATTTTCTTATTTGACAATCTAAGAGAAAAGAGGCCAGTGCCCCTGGCTAAATAGTCAGGTACTGCATATTTTAAAAATTCTTGCAGCACATCTGTTGAAAATTGTTGTCTTAAGAGTATAACCAATCCAACTGTATTGTACCAAATTACTGCGGGTTAGCTTTATAATGCTGAAGACGCACACGTAGAAGTTTCAGTAAGAGTAAAACGCTTTTGAAGGGAAGCAAGCTGAAATGCAGTAATCACAAGCCCATCAAGAGGAAGAAACCACAGCTTTAACCAATCAGCGGTGTCTAACCTACCTAGGATGGCTATGAAGGTGGCTTAACACAAAATTGTAAATTTACTTAAAGCCTTGTTTTTGCTCATCAGTTTTCCATTAGTGTTCTTGTATTTAACGTGTGACCCAAGGCAGCCCTTCTTTCTCCAGTGTGACCCAGAGATGCCAAAAGGTGGGACACACCTGGATCTACTAATGACAAGGAAACAGCAGCAGCAACAGACATCAGATTTGCTTAACTTAGTTAGTCCTTGACATGTGTTTGTGAAAAGTGGGAGAGAAGGATGGAAAGGGCCATGCTATCTGAGTCAAGATATGATAAGGCGCCACCCTGACCGGTGTGGCTGCAGTTGGCTGGAAGCCATCCCACAAAGTGAGAGGTCACAGGTTTGATGCCTGGTCAGGACACAGGCCTGGGGTGCGGGGTTAGCCCCTGGTCCAGGCACCTACAATAGGCAACCTATCAATGTTTCTTTCTCACATTGATGTTTCTCTTCCTCTCTGTCTCTCTTCTTTCCCCCCTCTCTAAAAATAAATAAATAAAACCTTTAAAAAATGTGATAAAGTGTCTAGGAATGGAATGGAAGGTGAAAAGAATGAATGAGAAATAAAGTTAAATAAAATCTTGTTATATTCTGGACCGCTAAAACTGGCCAGAATGAATGTTTTAAAAATTAGAACATCACTCTACCTCAGACTCACTGAAAAATTTCGGTCAGTAAATACAGAGTGGGGTGTGTGTGTGTTATACATGGTCTGGAAGAAGTAACGCCACTGAGTGTGGTTGGTAAGGTATGTGTATGTCCCACACGAGACGGACAGCAATTTGAACACTTCACCTAAAGTGTCATATGGTGTGCTGGAGTGCGATTTTGGTATGTTACAGAATTACATGCTTATGATGTCATAATAAAAGTTTTTTATGTAGTAAAAAAGGGGCATTACTTGTGCTGGGCCCTTTATATATAGTAGATAGTGATCTGCTAAAACATTTGACATCAACATTGGATTATCATAAAAATTTTCCAGTTGAAGTACTCTCTCTATATAAAAATACTTTTAAATTTTGAAAATTACAACTCTTGTTTTATTGGTAGACTATCAGGCTTATTTAGATGCAACTATGAATTATGATTACGCTATAATAAATGCCAAGTACATTTTCTGCTACATGAATTTCTTAATATAGTAAGAACATTTTTTGGACAATAATGCTCTTGATCCACTAAATTTAATCTTTATTACTCGAAAAACAAATAGTATTTTCTTCAATGTTGATACTTTTAGTTTATAGTAACATTTACAATATCAAATATTTCATCTTTGACAGAATAAACTCCGAGAACCTTTAATTCCTGAATTATATTAAAAAGATGGCCCATTACTAGAACAGATTTTCTATTACACAGAAAATGAGACATATAAAACTGACATCATTTAAGTGTTTCCAAAGTTCTTCTGCTAATTAAGACAACACATCACAACTACTACTTTACTCTCCATATATCTGTAAGAAAATTTGGAATAAAAAATGGGTAAAATATATTTAGTAGTGCATCCGTTGATGTAAATGAAAAGACATGACCCACAGAGTAATGTATCAATGTACTTCCTAGAGCTATATATATTACCTTTCAGCACAGACTCCTTTACATTGCTTTTTAAATTATATTATATTTGTTTCAGGTGTATATCATAATGATTCAATATTTGTATATATTGTAAAATGATCACCACAATAAATATATTTAACACCCATCACCACAGTTACAGAATTTAGAAAATTTTTTTCTTGTTTTGAGAACAAGAAAAAAAATTTTTTTTCTTGTTTTAAGATCTCTCTTAGCAACTTCCACTTACGCAATACAGTATTATTAACTGTAGTCACCATGCTGTACATTACATCCTCATGACTTATTTCTTAACTGGAAGTCTGTACTTTTGACTCTCTTCACGCACCTTGCCCACCTCCTACTTCTGGTCCCACCAATCTGTCCTCTGCATGTATGAGCCTGTGCGTGTATGCTTTACATTTCACACATGAGTGAAATCATACAGTGTTTGTCTTTCTCCGTCTGACTTATTTCACTTACATAATGTCCTCAGGTACCATCCACGTTGTTGCAAATGGCAAGATTTCATTCTTTTTTTTATAGCTGAATAATATTGTATTTTATGCTTATAATATTCAAATATATAAACACCTAAGAAATGCATGATATATACATATAAATATATACACACAATTTCTTTACCCATTCATCCATCAAAAGACTTGTTTCCATGTCTTGGCCATTGCAAATAATGCTGCAATGAATTTAAAAGTGCAAATATCTTTTTGAATTAGTATTTTCATTTTATTTGGATAAATACCCAAAAGTGAAACTGCTCAGTCATATGATCGTCCTATTTTTAATGCCTTGAGGAACTTTCGTACTGTTTTCCATAGTGGCTACCCCACTTTACGCTCCCACCAACAATGCACAAGAACCCCCTTTGCCCCACACCACTGCCAACACTTGTTATGTCTTTTCCGCAAGAGCCGTTCTAACAGGTGTGACGTGATAGCTCGTTGTGAGTTTGATTTGCATTTCCCTGATGATTAATGACGCTGAGCACCTTTTCATGTACCTGTTGTCCATCTGCATGTCTTCTTTGGAAAAACGTCTATTCAGGGCCTCTGTCCATTTTAACTCGAATTATTTGGGGTTTTTTGGTCTTGAGTTCAATGAGTTCTTTACATGTTTTGGATATTAACCCCATGTCAGTTATATGATTTGCAAATATTTTCCCCCATTCAGTAGGGTATCTTTTCATTTTGTTGATGGTCTCTTTTGCTCTGCAGAAGCTTTTTAGTCTGATGTAGTCCTACTTGTTTATTTTAGCTTTTGTTGCCTTTGCTTTTGGTGGGGGAAACAAAACATAACAAAAAACCATGTCCAAGACCTGTTAAGGAACTTATGACCACCTATGTTTTCTTCTAGAAATTATATGGTTTTGATCTTATATTCAAGTCTTTATTGTGTATGATGTAAAACAGTACTTCACTTTCATTCTTTTGCATGTGTCTGGCCAATGTGCCCAACACCATTTATTGAAGAGACTATTCTTTGCCCACTGCATATTCTTGACTTCTATGTCATAAATTAATTGACCATATGTGTATCATAAGTTTATTTCTGGGCTCTCTGTTCTGTTCCATTAATCTTTGTGTTTGTTTTGTTTTGTTTTTCTTTTTAGTCAATACCATACTGTTTTGTTTACTCTAGCTTTGTAATCTAGTTTGAAGTAAGGGCATAAGATGCCTCCAGCTTTGTTCTTCTTTCTCAAGATTGTTTTGGCTGTGAGGGATCTTTTGTGGTTCCATACAAATTTTAGGGTTAAACAATCCTAAATATTTATATCCTTATATTTCTGTGTAAAATGCCATTGGAATTTTTATAGGGATTGCACCGAATTTGTATATTGCTTTATGTAGTATGGACATTTGAATAATATTGATTTTCCCAACCCATGATCATGGGATATCTTTCCATTTATTTGTGTCTTCTTCGATTTCTTTCATCAGTCTTACAGTTTTCAGTGTACAGGTCTTTCACCTCCTTTCTTAAATTTATTTTTAAGTGTTTTATTCTTTTTGATACACTTGTAAATGGCACTGTCTTCTTAACTTCTCTTTCAGACAGTTTGTTACTAGTATATAGGAACACAACAGACTTCTGTACATGTTTTGTATCCTGTAACTTTACTAAATTTATATTTGGAGTGATACATCAATGTGCTTCCTGTAGCTACATATGTTAAATTATCTTTCAAGAAGATTTCTTTAAATAACTATTATTTTCAATTGAAACTTTCTTCTTTTGAGATTGTTGTAGATTCACATTCAGTTGAAAGAAATAACAGAGATCTGGTATACCTTTTACCCAGTTTCTCTTAGTGGTAACATATCACAAAACAATATCACAGTTGGACATTGCATTGGTGAAATTTACCTATCTTATTTTGATTTCCCCAGTTTTACTTGAACTTATTTGCATGTTTGTTTGTGTATTTAGTTATATGCAATTTTATCACTTGAGTAGCTTCATGTATTCATCACCAAAGTTAAGATACAAAACAGTTTCATCACAAGGATCCCCAGTGCTGATATTTTATAAGCCCTATCCCCTCCCCACTACTGTCCCTAATCCATATGGAGTGATATATATATCTCGACTTATTTGGGTATATATATATACACATACCCAAATAATATAAATTATATATATAAAATACATATTTTATAGATACATACCCAAATATATAAATATAAAATACAGCCTACGAAAGGAAAGATGACTCTAAAAGCAATACCCCTTACAAAATAGGTACAAAAACAAACCAAAGAAAAATGTGTAAGCATATGTGGTATGGAAAGACTTCTTAGTCACATTTACTCAGCCATCTGGAATATTATATTTGAACATGATTATACAAACATATAAATGCACAGATATATGTATGCACACAAAAGATAAGAAGGACAGAGTAATTATCTACTAAATCACAACGAAGATCAGTCTCCTTAGTTCTGAGATAAATTTTTTAATATGGTTAAATTCTAGACTGGATCAAGTGTTCTATTTTATGTTCTACACTGGAACATAAAATAATGCTACAAAACAACTACAATGGGGATTCCTAGATGCATAAGAACATAAAAAGGAATCTTTTACTGTGTTCTGGGGCAGCCCTGCTGGCTCATGGAAAAATTAAGTTGGAACAAGAGTAGCTGGTTTTCCACTGAGAATATGGATCTAGTCTGGACTGAACAGGAACAAATTGGAAATAATTAATTGTTAATATACAGATACTTCTTGTCTCTCCAAGTACACTATAAATAGTAGAAAGGCAGGAACTCTGATCTTTTTTATCTTTTGATCCAATCACATAAATTATAGCAGTTAAAAACACAAGGTAGGTATATAAATATTTTTTAAATAAGACTAGCATAGTATAAAAAAATGGGAAAGTTAAGGCACCACAAAATCAAAGCATTTTAGAGCTAGAAGGGTACAGGGAGATTTAGTTTTGATTCTTTTTATAATGGAAGAAACTGAGGCATTTGAGTTAAACAGCTTGCCTAAGATAAAATACATCAATTTATAATTCAACTCTCATTTGATTTGGAGTTCTACTATACTATACTTCAATTCAAGAACGGAAGCAAAGAAAGCAATTCTCTGGGGGGACCTCTGTGTTAATTACTGAACATAGGCTTTGACAAAGAAAATTAACAGGTAACTGGAAAATTCAACATTAGACTGGTTGAAGAGAGTGGGGCAGTTAACAGGTAAGAAAAAGAATGGATGACCAAAATTAAGAGAAAGGAGTAAAGTAGAATAGGAAGAGTTGAACAAAGAGATATGATAAGAAAACGAATGAAAAAGATGGCCAGGCATTTAAAAAATAAAAATAAAAACAGTGCAGAAATGGGAAAAAGTGAGAAATGATGACAGAGGAATGGGGAAATGGTATGTGGAGAATTTTTTTAATCCTCACCTGCTGATCTGCTCATTGATTTTACACGGAGAGGAAGGGAGAGACAAACGTAAACACTAAATGGATGCTTCCCATACACACCCCAACAGGGAATCAGACCTGCAACCTAGGTGTGTGCCCTGACCAAGAATTGAACCCACTGCCTTTTGGTGCACTGGACAATGCTCCAAACAACCAAGCCACCCAGCCATGGCTGTATCCGGAGAATTTTTAATGTTATTTACATTCTTTTAAAATAAAGAAACTATAAGATTTACCATTCCTACACAGTGAAATCAGAGTCCCTATAAACTAACATTAACAACAAAAATCAATTACCAGTCTTACACTAAAAACCTGTTCATATTCAACACTGTATATGAAATGCAAATACATGGTGCTCACCAGTTTAGAGTGAAAGGGAAGTCTGATTTTAAATTTTCTCTCTTGCACCACCTTTTTTTACTTAACTTCCCATATGCATACCACTCCCACATAGCAACGTTCTTACTTCCTCTTTGAATCATCATAAAGCATTTGTTCTGGTATCTAAAACGAATTGCTACCTCTGCTGAAATCATCCCAAAACACAATATCTGGTTTTTCTTCTGTTTTACAGTTATATATATGACTCAAGGAGTATTCGTGAGGTAATTAAAATATATTTATATAAGATGAGTAATCTAAAATTCAGCTATACTAATATATAATAAAAATGAGATACACTGGTTAAAAATATCACCTTTTCTAAAAAGTAGATACACAAGGTTTATAGTTCTGTCATTTGATTAAAGCTTAAAATTTCAATTTCTTAATTTCACCACCTATTTAAAGATACTTTACGCCTTCTTAAAAACCCCTTGGTGGTGGGCACAAAATGCAGAAAACTGTAACTGAACAACAATAAAGTAATTAAAAAAAAACCCTTTCCACTTTTCCCCACAAACTGTAACAAAGAACAAATTTATTTGTTAATAAGCACCTGAAAAGGACTTTGAGAATAATTGAATACAACTTTGAGAACTGTTATTGTTCCAGTTAATAATGATTGATATAATTTTAAGTATATTTTATTGATTATGCTATTATAGTTGTCCCATTTTTTCACCCTTCTTATCCCCTATGCCCTGTACCCCCTACACATTGAGTTCCATGTCCATGGGTCGTACACATAACCTCTTGGGCTTCTGCATTTCCCATGCTATTCTTATCCTCCCTGTCTATTTTATGCCTCCCAATTATGCTTCTTATTCCCTGTACATTTTTCACCATTCTACACCCTCCCCCTCCCCACTGTTAACCCTCCAAATGATCTCCATTTCTAAGATTCTGTTACTATTCTAGTTGTTTGCTTACTTTGTTTTTGCCTTTGTTTTTTTTAGGTTCAGTTGTTGACAGCTGTTGAGTTTGCTGTCATTTTACTGTTCATAGTTTTGATCATCTTTTTCTTAGATAAGTCCCTTTGATATTTCATATAATAAGAGCTTGGTGACGATGAACTCCTTTAACTGGACCTTATCTGGGAAGCACTTCAATTCTAAATGATAGCTTTGCTGAGTAGAGTAATCTTGGATGTAGGTCCTTGCCTTTCAAGAGGTTGAATACTTCTTTCTAGCTCCCTTCTTGTTTGCAAGGTTTCTTTTAAGAAATCAGCTGACAGCCTTATGGGCACTCCTTTGTAGGTAACTCCTTTTCTCTTGCTGCTTTTAAGATTCTCTCCTTATCTTTAATCTTGGGTAATTTAATTATGATGTTCCTCCTTAGGTTCAATTTCTTTGGGACTCTCTGAGCTTCTTGGACTCGAATGTCTACTTCCTTTGCCAGATTGGGGAAGTTTTCCTTCCTTATTTTTTCAAATAAGTTTTCAATTTCTTGCTCTTCCTCTTCTCCTTTGGCACCCCTATGATTTGTATATGGGAATGTTTAAAGTTGCCCCAGAGGTTCCTCAGCCTCTCATTTTTTGAGTTCTTGTTTCTTCATTCTGTTCTGGTTGAATGTTTCTTTCTTCCTTCTGTTCCAAATCATTTAAGTCCTGGTTTCCATTCTTTCACCACTGGTTCCCTGTATATTTTTCTTTATTTCACTTTGCATAGCCTGCACTTCTCCCTTTATTTTGCGGCTGTACTCAGTAATTTCTCTGAGCATCCTGATTACCTGTGTTTTGATCTCTGCATCAGAGAAGTTTGGCTATCTCCTTGTTGTTTAGTTCTTTTTCTAGAGTTTTGATCTGTTCTTTCATTTGGGCCATATTTCTTTGTCTCAGTGCACTTGTTACATTGTAAGGGACAGAAACTTAGGTATTCACCAGGACAGGGCAACCCACTTCACTGCTTTGTGGCACTGTATGTGGGGGAGGGGTCAGAGAGGGAACAATGTCACTTGATTTACTCTCACTCTGCTTCCAGTCACTTCCCCCACTACCCACAAGCAAATTGGGCCCTTCTGGTGCTGATTCCCAGGTGGGTGGGTTTGTGTACATTCTGAGATTGCGTGTACCCCTCCAAAGGACTCTCCTGTGAGGCTGGGAGTTTCTCCCACCACCACAACCCCCACAGATTTTTACGGCCAGGCATTTTGAGGCTTTATTTCCCTGTGCTGGAACCCTGGGTTGTGTGGTCTGGCTCACTTCTCAGTTCCTCCTGGTTTACCCACACGTGAATGTGGGACCACGGGTCCACCAGCCACTGCCTTCCTGCACATGCTCTCTGCCCTGGCTGCCCATTTTTGCCCCTCCTACCAGCCTGGATGATTCTTCTTTAACTCCTTGGTTGTTGGACTTTCATACAATCCTGTTTTCTGGCAGTTCTGTTTTTTTTTTTTTTTTAAATTGGTTGTTATCCTTCCTTTTGGTTGTTCAGGGAAGTGAAGGGCATCTATCTATGCCTATATCTTGGCTGGAATCTCTGGGCTTACCCAGTTTTTTTTAGTTATAGTACTCACTAGATGATCAAAGACTATAAAGAAACAGCTTATACACAAGGAAACCCAAATATTAACAAGCTTGGAAGAATTGTTAGCCTTGCAAATAATTTTAAATACTAAAATTTGAGGTACTTCATCATAACCAGTAAATTAACAAATATAAATAATAAATTCATTAAACCTAACGCTGGTTTGTGGTGATGCAAGAAAAATAAACACACTTAAAAACTGTTAATGACACTGGGAATTAGAATAATTTTTCTAAAAAGTAATCCAGTAATTACTTAAAACCAACTGTACTCTTATCAAAAACTTATTCATCAAGAAGAATATATATTTTTAAAATCAAACTGTTGCTCTAGATTATTTATAACTATACCCTCTTTAAAAGTTCATAGAATTTTAGAGTAGAAAAGGACCTTAAAAAATCTTTTGGTTTAATCGTATCATTTTGTTGATGAATAAGTTCAAGCACAGAAAGGCAAATATGAGTTGCCCAGACCAAAGCAGCACACAGTTCAGCAGTAGAAGAGTGGGCCTGAAACTTCTCATTTCAGAACTCTGGCTATTATACCATGTACAATGTTCCACAATAACCCAGAATTGGCAGAGATCAGCTAATTAGCTTAGTGAAGCTAGATGACACATTGCTCTTTCTAAACCTTCTGATGGGCCCTGGCTGGCATAGCTCAGTGGATTGAGAGCGGGCTGTGAACCAAAGGGTCGCAGGTTCAATTCCCAGTCAGGGCACATGCCTGGGTTGTAGGCCAGGTCCCCAGTGTGGGCCATGCGAGAGGCAACCACACACTGATGTTTCTCTCTCTCTTTCTCCCTCCCTTCCCCTCTCTAAAAATAAATAAATAAAATCTTAAAAAAAAAAGAAATCAAGTTTCTTTAAAAAAAAAATTAAAAAAAAAAACAAACCTTCTGATAGTCAGGACTCACCCTAGACAAAGCATAACATCTATTCTTTAAACTCCCATAAACTACTTTTAGCAATCAAACCAACCTCCATAATCCTTCCCTTTTTTATATTCCTCTCCAAAAATGTGTTAATTCCACTAACTGCTGCTCACTTTCAAATTTACATCACCAACCATGACTCATTGAGATCCAAAAGCCTACTTGATAACTCTATTTTATACTGAATAGTCAAAACAGAACTATTTCTTTGTCAGATTTCCATCTTTAGACCTAAACCCATTTCTCTGCCACATGCACACTTACACTCTAAAAATTTACCAGGAGGGGCATAAATTTGAACCTGGGATTTTGCCTGTATATATTATCAATCAAGGTAGTTGATATTCTCAAGGGAATATGGGCTCCAGGAAAGAAAAAATAAATAAACACTGCAGGAGTGTAAGCAAGGGGGTAGGGGAAAAAAGTCCATGAACAGAACCAGAGCAAACAGAATTTATAGTCCACACAGAACATGTTGCTTAAACAAGCATAACAAACATCCTTAGAAGATACTAGGAAAATAATAAGGAGTCATGAAGAACCAATAAGAGATCTTAGGCCTGGCTGGCGTAGCTCAGTGGATTGAGCGCAGCTGTGAACCAAAGCATTGCAGGTTCGATTCCCAGTCAGGGCACATGCCTGGGTTGCAGGCCATGGCCCCCAGCAACCGCACACTGATGTTTCCCTCTCTCTCTCTCTCTCTCTCTCTCTCTCTCTCTTTCCCTCCCTCCTTCCCTCCCTCCTCTATCTAAAAATAAATAAATAAATAAATCTTTAAAAATTACCTTCATTTAAAAAAATAAAAATAAAAAAGTTTTTTTAAAAAAGAGACCCTGGGTATTAAAAATATAACTAAAATTTTTTTCTTTATTTACTTTTAAAGATTTTATTTATTTATTTTTATAGAGGTGGGGGGAAGAAAGGGAGAGAAACATCAATTGGTTGCCTCTCCCAAGTGCCCCAACAGGGGACCCAACCTGCAACCCAGGCATGTGCCCTAACTGGGAACTGAACCAGTGACCTTTGGCTTTGTGGGATGATGCCCAACCAACTGAGCCACACCAGTCAGGGCAATAATGGATAATTTTTAAAACAAGTAGGTTAAATGACAAAATGAATGTCATTAAAAATAAAACAAAGTAGATGATCAGAATGAGATTTTAAGAAGGTATAAAGAAACTGAAAATATATATATTCTAAAAAGTTTTAAAATATGGAAGCTTAAGAGAATGAGAATACCACACATAGACTGAGAAGAAATACAGCATTTGCAAAGACACCTATCTGATATAGGACTATTATCCAAAATATAGTGTGGGGCAAAAGTAGGTTTACAGTTGTTCATATGGAAAATAAGGCAGTAATTAATAAATAATACTATGTGTTTTGTGTACTCACAACTATAAACCAACTTTTTCCTCACCCTGTGTATGGCGTTCTGGAAAGAGCAAAACTATGGAGACAGTAAAAAGATCAAAGGTTGCCAGTGGTCAGGGAGGAGGGACAAACAGGATGAACACAAAGGATTTTTAGGGCAGTGAAACTATTCTGTGTAATGGTGTTACGGCGGATAAGGACCTTTACACATTTGTCAAAACTCACAGAACACAGAACACCAGAGAATCATTCCTAATGGAAACTATGAACTTTGGATGATAATACTGTATCAATGTAGGCTCATGGATTATAACAAATGTATCACCTCAGTGGGGGATGCTGATTGTGAAGGAGGTTGTTCTGTCTCAGGCAGGAGTACATTAGAACTCTATGTACTTTCTGCTTAATTCTCCTGTGTGTCTAAAACTGCTCTAAAAAAATGTACTTAAAAGGAAAAAAAAAACAAAAATGAGCTCTGAACCCTCCCCAAATATGGAAACTAGAAAAATTAAAGTCAACATCTAAATAATAGAACTTTCAGAAGGTGAGGAAAAAAACAAGTGGAGATTAATACTTGAGAAATAACAAAAATTTCTAAGAATTTAAATAATTTTATTTAAAATGTAACAATGAGGTATTTTAAAAATAAGAACTTTGCTGATTTTGCTTATCTTCTGCTTATTTTATGGTTTGGAATTGATTTTGTTTTAGATTAGAGAATGGCACCACAATAACCTCAATGCTTGGTTGGAGGCAGAAAAGTACAACTCTGATTTTCTCATTCACTGATCTAATAAATATTTATCAACTGTTTTTTGAGAAGTACATGTGTGTGGGGGGCGGGGGTTGTTTGTTTTCTACTAACATCTGAACTCCCTTCCTACATTTCAAGAATCTGCCACTATGTGTATTCTGGGTGGATGCTGGCTGGGCCTTAGAGTTAACCATGGGAGCCAAAAAGACCAGATACTTGCTTCCTAGTTTAGGGACCAGGAGCATAGGTTAGTCAATTAGATGCTTTCACACAGAATCTGAATCTAGAGCTAAAGTTTCAAAGACAATTTAAAATTCATTCTTATACAGTGACTTATAGGACCCATGTCAGTGTTCTAACAATCGCATCCAGTGCCCTACAGAGGAGTAATAGTATTTTAAACAGGAAAAGGATAGTTCTGTGGCCAAACTTTGGTTTTGGTCTACTACTGAGGATGGCTGGTTGGTTTATTTCCTACGTGTTTTTATAATCCGGTTCTCCATAGTCTTCCAACTCATTCCTGTAAGCTGACTAATATCCTTCCAATAAATTCCTTTATGTTTGCACCCAAAAATCCTGAAACAGTAACCCTGCCATGTGTCAGGCGCTACACCAGGAACTGGAAACACAATGACAAATAAGATATGGCCCTGCCTTACATGAGAAAAATGGAGAACGCAGATAAGTAAACAAGCAGTTATAATAAATGGTAAGTGTACATAATGTGAGTGGTCATAGAAAGCACAAGGAGGACACAGAGTTTAGGCTTGAGGAGTCAGAAAAGAAAAAGATACTATCTAAATAATAGAGGAGAGATGGAAGGGCATTTCAAACAAAAAGGCCAAAAAGTAGAAGGTCTATAACCTTTTCTATGTTAATTACCTCCGTCCTATACAGAATACCAAAAGCGTATTTGAAGGACAAAAGTGACAAAAAGCAGACTGACAGGTTTGTAGAAGGGGATGAGAAAGTCACAATGTGTGACCTGAGAAACAAGGTGGTATTTCTGAGCTTACTATATGAAAACCCCATGATTGAAACATACACACCCACCACCATTCCCACTGCAGCCACAAAGCTGGCCACAGCTGCCCCCTTCTTCTCCCCCGTCACCTACCTCACTCATTTCTCAGAACAGCCAACTATGGAGCTCTGGGTTCTGGGCAGTTTTTTCATTTGGTTGGTTGGTTAAGTAACCAACCAAATGTCATGGGGGTGTTGTAGGAATCATGAATGAGTGGAGAAAGAAATTGAAAAGTAAAGGTGTTAATCAACTGATCAGAGCAGTGAATTATGACAGTTGCTTATACTAGTTTTCCTTAAAGACAGGTACCATTTTATAGGAGAAAAAACTACTGCCGTAAAATAATATTTTATAAAATTGTGTGTATGTATGTTCTTTCCTCTAAAATTATAAAATATCTCTATTGACATAGATCATTTCTAGAAATTTATACGTTAAAATTACATTAGGCTTACACTATGTACTATTTTCATTGTTTCATAGAAACCTGGATCTTCAAAAGTTTTGTAAATTCCAGCATTTTCCATCACCCACTTAGACGGTCTATGCTTGAACAATAAAAATCACCATAAAAGTAAACCAACAATCAACCAACCAACCACTATTTGAAACATTTAATAGAAGAGATGGAAAGGAAATGATTGGTGACAACTCATTCTCAAAAATGACATCAAAGTTAAAGAACAAAATCAGTTGAGCAGTCTAAAATTTACAACCCTTCTTTGAAAAAAGGTAGTGTTTACTATAATGTGAAGGACAGATAATGAAAAAATTAGTTTTCAATTCAGTTTCATTAAATTGAATGGTGAAAAAATTTACTTCAGCCATACCAAACTCTCCACCACCTTTGCAAATTGTTCTGTGAGTGCCCCCGTGTAATATTTGAGACCTGCTTTTTGAAGCCTTGCCTAACCTCTTTCCCCAGAATAGACTGTCATTCTCGTGTCTTACACTTCAACAGTATCCTATACATGTTTGTATTATGATTATCACACTAATACTATACTTGTTTCTGTGAACATCTACTCTTTGCAGCTAGATTAGGAATTCTTTGAGGGTGGGCAATGTTATATTTCCAGCTCTGTTCATACTGGTTTTAGCACAGCACCTAGCAGAGTCCATGCTAGCAGTTAGTAAAGGCTTCTTGAATAGAGAATGACATGATGTATTAATAGTGATATTAACATAAGTTCATAAAATAGCATGACTCATACTTCAAATTCTGTATGTAGAAGCTAAAAAATCAACACCAGTTTTTATTTGAAAAGGGGAGACATTTTTACAACTTTCACAATAATCACCTATGGATTGGGGGTGAATTAAGTTCTACTGTATATAAAAACTAATGAGTGTTCTTTTTCAAAAAAATTGTAATTTTATTTCATATTATTTAGTATACCTTTGTAATAATCACCTCTTAGGATATTTACCTGGTTACGTGCCTCTCCCTCTGAGAGTCAGTTGTAGGCACTGCATCTACTCTTCTACCAGAAAAATGGAGCTGGAAACGTTCTAAGAGACCTTAGTTCCATTAGCCACCAGTGACAGAACCAAATAGACCCTTGCCTCAAACTGCATTTTCCCCAGGGGTTTAAAGGATCACAGAACCAAGAGTGAACATACGAATTTAAGAGTTAGAGACTTGTTCAGCTTGCACAGTGGTAAAAGACAACATGCAGAGAGAGAAAAATGCGGTGGGCAAATAGGGAGAAGCAGAGGGACCTGCTGCCCCAGGGAGGTGAAGAATAGCTGCCCGAGTCACCAATGAGTTTCCAGTTCCACGTCCCCTCCCCCTCCATGAAGCCTGGCTGTACTTCTCTCTTTAGGTACTGTGAAACCCCCAGAACCCTCGCCATGAACATTAATTCCCTTTTTTTTCAGTTAGTTTGAGTGTGCTTTTTAGCACTTACAAACCAAAGAAATTTGATTTTAAAAACCTCAAAAATGAAAAGGTCATGTAGGAATAACAAAATGTCTGTTAACCAAAGGAGGGGGGAAAACAGCCTTGTTTTAAAAATGGCTGTTACACTGGTATCTTCAGGCATTCCTCAGCATAAGAAAATGAAAAATACTCACCACCCATAACAGGTTCAAACAACATCCTATAAATCCGACTTCAGCATAGTTGTGAGTCAGCATGAATAAAATTCTATTTCAAAGTTCAGAAACAAATGAGAGGTTAAGGGAGAGGGAATAATTTGTTCTAAAAAGCTCTAGGAATGCTCTTTTAGAGCTTTTTAGAACAAATTACTTTTCACAGTTATTGTAGATACTTATTTATTGTCGACACTATTACAGATGTTCCCCATTCCCCTCTCCTTTGCTCCCTTCACCTAGAACAAATTATTTTTTAAGAAAAATAATATTACTTCCTACAATCTTGACCAAAAAGGGGTTGGAGATATGTTTTTATCTTGCAATAACAGCCAGTCCTAACAAATGAGCCTAAACATCGTTGCAGTCTACCCTATCCATCTACATCATTTCTCTTAAAAACAGGACACTTCAGAGTCCTCAACCAAAATGCTCAGCGGCAGAGCACAGTGACCTACGTGCCTAAAACAGTGACCAACAGAATATCATTACATGGCATTAGCTTACAAGAGTGATATATTAGGCTTTCTATTTTATTTTGATGATTTATAAGAAGTTTCCTTTTTCAACTCAAACTATAAAAACTGCTTCTTTAGTAAGTTTTCAAATGACCAGTGAAAAAGAATGAATATCAGTAACTTGTACAGTTCCTTCATTCAAAACAAGGCAAACTTATGCTTATAAGAAAAACTGACTAGTTTGCTTCACATAATCAAAATTTAGGAAGACTGGGAAAATCTAGAAATGTAAGAGCAAGTTCAGAGATAAAAAAACAAAGAAAACAAAAAGTACTATCAAATTCTGGTATTTGAAAAAAGGGGGCAGACATTAAATTTAGGGTGAAAGGAAGGTTTTATGAAAAATTAAACAGTGATTGCCACAAAATTTTTCTTTTGTTTTTATTCATTTTAGAAAGAGAGGAAGGAGAGAGAAAAACATCAATGTGAGAGCAAAACATCAATCAGCTGACCACCCCCTGCCTTAAGTGCCCCAACCAGGGATTGAACTCACAACCTAGGTATGTGCCCTGACCAGGAATCAAACCCACAAACTTTTGATGTATGAGATGACACTCCAACTAACTGAGCTACCCAGCCAGGGCCATAAAAAGGATTTTAAGTAAACAAGTCTCAATTGTTTATGATAATGAAAGAAGGTAGAAGCATTGATAATTTGTAATGACTTATATTGCCCCTAGAATGTTTACTGAAATTACATTTATGAGTCTCCAATATTCTGAGAATTTTATTTGTTTATTCATTTTTACTTTTTATGATTATTTTCATTTGTTTGTCAATTATGGCTGACATTTATATTATTTTATATTAGTTTTAGGTATACAGCATGGTGGTTAGGCATTTATATAATTTACAAAGTAATTGCCCCAGTAAATCTAGTACCCATCTGGTGCCAAACATATTACACTATTATTGACTACATTCCCATGCTGTACTTTAAATGCTTGTTCCTATTTGGTAACTACCAATCTGTACTTCTCAATACCTTCACCTTTTTCACCCATTCCCCCAAACCCCTCTTCTGAGAATTTATTTTAAACCAAAGTGAAGGGGTACTGTGCAGGTCTGGCTCAGACAGTAGTTGGTAAGTTTTCCAATTTCCCCCGTTCTGCCCCCTTGTTCAATCTTTCTCTATAACCTGCTTAGTTTATCTCTCAAATGAATAAAAAGCCCAATCTTCACAGACCTATCACCCTTACACTTTAACACAAAATAGGAAAGGCTGGCTAAATGCTGTAGTACAGGCTACATGAAGATTAAGAAAAAATAAAGGGCATTCTTAGAGTTTAAACAGTACTATTAAGAAGAAAATTGGGCTGAAATTTAAATAACTAATTAAGTAAGAAGTGCTAATCATCATTAATGCCGATTTCAAATTTGTGACAGAACACCAAAGGCTGGAGTTATTACAGAGAAAGGCGGATGGTCAACCTGCCGTGGCAGTCTCAAGGCGGGGAATGGCCCTGGCTGGATGGCTCAGTTGGTGGGAACATTCCGTACTCGGAAAGGTTGGGGGCACATGCTTATGGTTTGGGTTCAATCCCCAGTTGGGGTGTGTATGGAAGGCAAACAATTGATGTTTCTCTTTCACATCTGATGTCTCTCTCTCTCAAATTAATAAACATTTAAAAAAATTTAAAACAGCTAGGAATTTATCTATCATTTCAAAACCCCAAATTAGTTGGTTTGTTCATTCATTCATTAATTTTAGACTAGTAGGCGAGGGACACAGATACATAGATTAAAACATTCTAAGGGCAATGATAGCTATAATAGGTTATTTATTGAACTTTATAAGTGTCAGTCACTGTTCTAAGTGCTTTACTTGCATTAACAAATTAAAGCTTCACAACAATCTTATGAAGACATAGTAACAAAACCAGATTTCAATCCCAGAGAACATGGTGAGAACCAGGTTTCTCACTTTGCGGGGGGCGGGTAAGGCTAAAAGGAAACATGTGATACTGAAGTAGAGTCAAATGTAGCAGTATGAACTCATGTTTAGCTTCACATAATGATGGATAGACAGAAAAACAGTTATGTGTTTGAACATATGGGTAAGTACATATTTCCTAAATCTGTACGCTGACAGGGCCTAGAATCAATGACACCCCAGCTGCAATCCCCCAGTGCCCAGATCTTGGTTTCTAGTATCATTCTCTAATAAAATTAACCAGGGATCCTCGGAGACATGGTTGTAGGGCTGAGGCAGGGAATACACAAGATGAGCCCGGAGCATCTCGTAGTGTCAAAACGTAAGGAAGTGCTCAGAAAGCAAAATAATGAGGTATGTCCTGTTGGTCGCAGGAGCCAGCATGAAAGATGTGCAACAATTTGAATAACAAAATATTGAATAAATAAAGTAGTATAGAATTATAACCCAAAATTATAAAAGGAACATCTTTGAATCCATACTAACAAATGATTTAATAACTGAGAAGAGAAAAATCTCCCTTACAGAAATTCCAAATAATTTTGTAGATAACCCCCCCTTAAGCAGTTAAAATTTGACTCCCCACTTAGTGACTGAATGGTCTGCACTTAGTGATTTCTTTCCAAAAAGCGGAATATGGGAAAACTTTACAGTAGAGAAAATTGGCAAACACTACTTCATCAGGTGATAGAAGTTAAAAATATCAGTGAGGAATCATATTGATAATATGTACCCTTGATGTAATATAATAAGAATGGTGTTTTACATTGGTGGTCATCTTCCCCAAAACCAATAACCCCAGTCTTACTCTGATGTGGCTCAGTTGGTTGGGTGTCATCACACAAACCAAAAAGTCGCCAGTTTGATTCCCGGGCAGGGCACAGGCCTGGGTTACAGGTTTGGTCCCTGGTCAGGGCACAGACAAGAGGCAACTGATCAATGTTTCTTGTTCACATCAGTGTTTCTCTCCTTCTCTTTTCCCCTCCTTTACCCCCTCTCTAAAAACAAATAAATGAAGTCTTTTAGGAAGGCAGGAAGGGAGGGAGGAAACCCAAATTGAGGGACATTCTACAAAATATCTGACCTATATTCCTCAAAACTTTCAATGTAATCAAAACAAGGAAAATCTGAGAAGCTGTCATAGCCCAGAGGCACCAAAGGGAACATGACAACTAAATGTACTATGATATTCTGGATGGGATCCTGGAACCCAAAACAGACATTAGATAAAAACCAATAAAATCCAAATAAAGTATGGGCTTCGGTTAATAGCAATGTTCTGATGCCGGTTTCTTGGTTGTGACAAATGTAACACAGAAATGTCAGATACTGCCCTGGCTGATGTGGCTCAGTGGATTGAGCATGGGCCTGTGAACCAAAGGGTCACTAGTTCGATTCCCAGTCAGGGCACATGCCTGGGTTGCGGGCCAGGTCCCCAGAAGGAGGCACATGAGAGGCAACCACACATTGATGTTTCTCTCCCTCTCTCTCCTTCCTTTCCCTTACCCTCTCTCTAAAACTAACTAAATAAATTCTTTAAAACAAAACAAAACAAAACAGATATTAACAGTAGGGGAAAGTGGATGCAGGGTATATGGTAACTTGCTGCAACTTTTCTGTAAATTAAAACTATTCTAAAGTTAAGTTTATAATAATAATAACGATGATGATGATGATGATGATGGTAAAGCTGTTGCCTTAACCAGACTGATTTTAGTCCTTGAAGTCATGTATAGTGGATTGGACCAAAATAGAAATACAGTTAGTACTGTGCAGAACAATCTCAACACTGATGAACAGTTTATAGTATTATACACGTAAGTACTCGTTCCACAGGTGCACATTTTTACTCCTTCGCTGGCGAGCACTTTGGGAGCAAACAAATTCTCCTCTAGCAGGAGGCCGCTCAGATTTTAGACTGAAACAAAATTGTGGTATTAATTACATTAATAAAAATTCCACCTGGTTTTTGAGTTTTAGGTGAAATATATTTACAGTATATTACTGAAACATTTCCTCATAATTTCAAAGGAGAGAAATGTAACTATATATATTCTCGGAAAGTACATTGGGTAACTCATTAATAACAATATACTATAGTAGAAAATTCACAATAATTTGGGTCCATAATGGTTGGTCACTGTTCAAGAGATTTGGAAACTTCAAAAAACAAATAAAAACAAATTTCACTAACATTTGTAACTATCTTGAACATATTTAAAAACAAACAAAAAACTTATTTTAACAAGGTAAAATGTCTGACCTCTCTAACTCCATCATGTTCAAGCCATCTTTGTTCCACAGCCATCAGGTTAATAGCTTCTTGCATAAAGACATGCTAATCATTAGAGGAATTTTACAAAAACAGCCCCTACCAGAAAGTGCCTCTTTCTAGGAGAAAAAGGAAGTGTGTATTGTTTATCAAAGATTAGCAGGAACCTCATGACTAGACGCACATCAACTAGGATCAACAGACTAAGCACAATTTCCTCAGATCCCTTAGGTAGTCTGTGGTAGTCAACCCTTGCCCCTCCCACTTCCCCCTACCCTCACTATAAAAGCCCGAACTCTGTACTTTCTTAAGATGGATATGAGGTACCTCTAAGTCTTCCATTTTCTCAGTTGGCACCTTCTTGATCAATAAACTTTCCTTATTCCAAACCCTTATGTTTTGAGTTTTGGCCCTTCAAAGTTTTGGCCCTTCACAGATTTCTTACAAATCATAAGAAAAAGAGAGCCCAATAAAAATATATAAAGTAAAAGCACAGTGAAATTACTGAAAAGATAACAAAAAATGCCCATACATAAGAGAAGATGAAGGGAAATAAAATAGAAATAAAATGTCATTTCATACCAATTGGACTGGAAAAAATTCAGAGTCTGACAACACTAACTGCTGGTAAGGATAGGGAAAAACAGACCTTGTTTGTCAATATCCTATAAATATCCTGTAAAGGAAAAAAATGCTTATATCCTAAGGTGCAGAAATTTGACAACAAAAATGCTTATATCCTAAGGTGCAGAAATTTGACCTGGAGAAATTCTGGCATGTTTCAGGAGATACTAGGATGTTCATAAGACACTTTTTGCAACAGATAAGAAATAAATCTAAATGCCTATCAACAGAGGAAATAAAAAATTGCAGTATATTCATTGAATGGAATATTATACACCAGTCAAAATGAATGAACTAGACCTGTAAGGCCAAAAAGATGGGGCGGTGGGGAGTAACGTTTAAAAAGCAAGTTTCAAAATATGTATACCATGACACAATCATATTAATAGCTACTTAAATTAACCAGTACATTGTTTTAAGTTCCTGGCACAGTTTTAAACTCATTTACTTTTTACAACAACCTTTTGAGATAGACACTTCCATTATCCCTATTTAACAAATGAGGACAAGGAGTCATGGAAAGATTTAAAAACTCTCCTAAGGTCACAAAACTATTTAGCAGCAGAATAAAGATTTAAACCAAGGACATATGGCTCCGCAGTCTACACTCTTTAAATACATCTAATGATGCCATGTACTGTTTATATAACATAGTTTATGAAAAGGTTAAACTGTAAGGATACACATCAAATTTATCATAACAATTGCCTCTGGGAGGGAACATGAGGAGGAGGGAGAGAGGGTGAAACTGGGGAGAACAAAAGAGATTTTAACTTGATCAGCCAATGTTTGAGTGTAGTATAAAGTTATACACAGCTTTTTTTGAATTCAGTGTGATAACCATAATATACATATTTCTTTTCTATTAAACATGTATCTGAAGCAAAGATGAAAAAATGTTAACATTTTGTATGGTGGGTACATGCACGTTTACTATTTTTATAATTTTCTGTATTTTTAAAACTTTTCAAAAATAAAAATGTCTTATCTATAAAAATATTACAACAAAAATAAAAGGGAATTTTTCTTTTTTAAATTAAATTTACTAGGCTGACATTGGTTAATAAGATCATACAGGTTTCAAGTGTATACTTCTATGACATATAAATAAAAAGAAATTTAAGAAATTCCCAATCTCCATACTTGAGCTTTTACTTGGAAACAAAAACAGCTAACCTGTGAGTTTATGTACGCACATACACTAACATACATATGGAAAATGTATTTTTACATGGATCTAAGGAGACACTAAAAGTATATCAGAAACATTATCTCGTATAAATTTTGATGACAGTATTCTCAGTGAAAACAGCACCAGCAGGAAAATTCCCTTCATGTTTCACCAGCAGGAAAACTCCCTTCATAATGTTTCTACATCATTTTTCTTGATAACTTGTCTCTTCTCTGTTCTTTCTACTCGTTTGCTTTTTAAAAAGAGGAAGAAGAAGGTACCAAGAAACTGTCAAACACTTTACAAATAACAACATCTACAGATAAACACATATGCGGCCTTTGTGAATGTAAGATGCCCCAACATACAAGCATGTAATGTCTCAAAATGTAGTTATAAATTGGTTGTGGGGAACTCAGAACATACTTTCCCATAAAGAAAGTTAAAAGGGGATATATGAACACCAGCAGAAAGATCCTGCCTAAAGAGCCGGCCATGAGCAGTGAAACAGGAAAAGCAGAATACATACTATGGCCCCATAGCCCAAAGGAAAAAAAAAGTGTTCTCAGCCACAATTTGAGGACCGAAATCATGTCTCATTCACCTTTGTATCCTCAGTGACTGGCAAAGTACAGCTGACCTTTGAACAACAACAGGTGTGAACTGAACAGGGCCATTTATACACAGATTTTTTACAATACATACTGTAAATGTATTTTCTCTGCCTTATGATTGTCTCAATAACATTCTTTTCTTACTATATTGTAAGAACACAGCATATCATACATATAACATACAAAATATGTGGTAATCAACTATGATATTGGTAAAGCTTCCAGTCAACAGTGGGTTATTAGTAGCTGGGTTTTGGGAAACAGAAGATATATGTGGATTTTTGATTACGCAGGGGATCTGCATCCCTAACCCTCATGTTGTTCAGAGTCAACTGTACCTGGCACCTTATAAACATTCAAAAACTGCTGCTACCGAGTGATGAAGCAATGAGAAAAAGACTGAGTCACGCAGTCCACCAATAGGTGGCACTGTCAATACAGAACAGTATGGGTATAAGACCCAAGCAGAAGAGAGGTTGGAATGTAACAATGTGCATTGATTAAGACCGGCATCCACATTACCAGGTTGGTGCTATTAACTAGGGGAATGTCTTCACCTAAATTATTAGCTGTTTCCATTATTGTATATTGCATAAGCACCATATTTTGATTTATTTTTGCTAAAATAAGTCATAAGATAATTTCTCTATTGAAGCAGTGGTCAGGTGGGATTTTTAGGATTTTCTCCAATGACCCCAAAAAGTATGTTAATGTCATTTTTGTGGTTATTAGGGTAATATTTAAGAGACAGAACATAGACAATAATAAACACTACAATAAAAATTACCTATAATCCTATCATCCAGAGGTAATCTTTTAATATTTTATGTATTTCCTGCCATTCATTTTGTCGTACATGTGATATGTCATAAATAATAACATAGTGTATATTTCCTTATATTCTGATTTTTCTCTCAACATATTGAACTTTCTCAGGTCAGTAAATATTTTTAATATATGACTTTCAATTACTGCATCCATCACATGGATTATCATTAATTTCGCTATCCCTCTATTATATGGCATTTTGACTGTACAAGACTTCACTATTATAGTAACATGCTACATAAATTAACCCTTCCCTATGTATAAAGTTCAACATTGCTATTTTAGGATTCAAAGTGCTAACTATGATGTACAGTAATAAAGTATGGAGTGCTTGACTTTCCTCTAACCCACAAATTCTACTAAGCAATAATCAAGGCCATTAAAAAACAAACAAACAAAGCAGCATAGAAAGGAAGAAATTTTTGTCAACTTTTCTTCAGTCATTCTCTTCTTCCACATCTGGTAGGAGAGAAGAAAGTCCCACAATGTCTCTGACATCAGAGAGGAAAAGAAAACAAGCCAATTTTCCTGCTAAAGCCACTTTTGTTTTCCACTTAGAATAATAAACCATCAATTTAAATAGGAATAGCACAGATTGGTCATTTATCAAAATCTCTCTCTATATCAGTACTTAAATCCAGGCTTTCACAGTAAGTAGACTTCTTAGAAAAAAAATGCAAACAAAAAATATAATGTAACTAATGTCATTTAATAGAATAATTTTTCTTTTACAATTCTGCTATGATTTTTGTTATTGTTTGAATAAATTAATAAATATAATAAACTCGATCTCTTCCTTCTTCTAGCCTCCTAATTATCCCAAATATTAAAACTGCCATAAATAGGCCAACAGCTCCAGCAGCTTAAGAATCAATAACCATTTAAGCCAGTGGTAATTCATGCAGAAAAGTTCAGAACAAATCAGTATCAGCTCCCCAGCACTCTCACACAATCAGAAAATTTATATCACTTCACCAATTTTCAAAAGTGTGAATTTGTGTACATAATTTTAAATCTCAGGCCAAAAGTTACACATATTTATTCCCAGTAGTGGGCTTGTGTCAAGATCCGTTAACTCTGCTAACAAGTACTCCTTACAAAATTCCACAATGAGGTAGGTCTGTTTAGCCATTCAGAAAAAGAAAATTATGTAACATAGTATATATAATGATGATGGTGATGATGATGATACACGCTATTCTGAACGCCTACTGAGAGCTGCCATTTAAAGGGAAATTGTGAAAACAATGTAAAAGTTGTCCAAACTGTTTAATTCTGGCCAAAAAACAAAGTTCTTATGAAAGAAGCCAAATACAATCTTTTGCTTTATTGTAAGTTCAGTGTTCAAATGGCTTAAAAATTCTGTATACGTAAGTTTCAAAAAAAATGAATCCCAGAACTATCTACTCTAAATATAAACTGAATAATCTGCCCACGAGTCTGTATTTATTACCTAGTCCGAGGTCTCCCAGAGACCAGTTTTTACAGTAACCTCGACTGGACTACAATAGATCAGTGTAACCTGGGCTACGCTGTTTACAGGTGTCTCCGCCGCCAAGACTACAGCAATCAGAAAACAGAGACTATAAACACCAATTAACCGCTTGTAATCTTGCAAAATTGCTTTTTTACATTTGGGCTACTATTTTCATTAACGTGGAATACATTTTCAAGAATAACATATTCACGGAGTAACACAGTTTCTGCCCTCACGGATCTCTAGATGGTTGACACGCGTTTTCTCCCTAAATAAATACAAGCCTGTTGACGGATAGCCTTTCCTGCTGTTGCAAACAAGAAATAACTGTCCTGCAAAACAAAAACCCTTCTCTACGGCTCCAGGCGTAACCATACATTTGCATTAAAAGCACGCTGAGACAATAACAAAAATCTTCCCGCATATCCCTCATTTAAAAGCACGATAATGAAAAGCTGTCGCTGCGACCCAGTTTTAGGTTTTTCTTTCTTTCTCCTCCCCCCAGAAAGCGATAAACTTCAAAGGCAATGGTGACGATCAGAAACCGTCCCCCCCCCCAAAAAAAAAGACTGGAAGGTGGGAAACTGGCCAACTTGGACGCTGACCTAGCTCCCGCTGGCCGGAGTAGACTGAGCAGACCCCCCGGGGCGGGGGGGCAATCAGGCCTCTAGGTCCTCGCCAGGCTCCCGCTGCTGCAGGTTTAAAATACCGAGCAGGTGGGATTCCGGGAGGCCACCTCCGTCTTACGTAATGGGTATGTCAAAATCCCAGCTGCAGGACCTCCTCTCTCACCGCCCCCATCCCCACCCCCACCTCCCAACAACGAGAGCCCCAGGCCAGCCTGGAATAGAAGCACTGGAGACCCCCACGCGTCCGACGCAGAGGCGCGGGTGCTACTCTCAGCCCCGCCGGGCCACCCGGAGCCCACCGAGCCCGAGGAACGCTGCTGGTCTCTGAGAAGTCCCCGGGTGGAGACCGCGGCCATCCGCGCCACCTCTCTGAGCCCTGCCGCCCCGCTCCCGCACCCACGGCTGTCACGCTTCGGCCGTGACAGCTACAAATGCCACCGCTGTCTGCGTTGCCGCCCCCGCACTCACCTCACCGCTGCCTCCCTGGCGAGCAGCGGGTCGAGCTTGGAGAGCGGTGGCCCGTTCCCACACGAGGGGTGGCGGGACACTAGGGGCTGAATGCAGCGGCGCTCTGAGTCTGCTTAGCTCATCCCCAGCCCAGCGCTCCGCCCTGCGCGGCACCCCCGCCCGCCCAGGCCTGCCGTCTCAGTCAGAGGGGACTCCCCCTCCCCTTGTGGCCACTGCTGCCTCCGCCTCCTCTGATTCCAGCCTTGGATGCCGCTGCCGCCGCGACCAGCGCCATCTTGGCAGTGACGGCAGGGGCTGGGGCGGTAATCTCGGCCTTCGAGGGCCAATCGCGGATCAGGTCTGGCCATAGGGGGCGGGGTCGTAGCCCTTGAGACACATTGCGTAAAAAAGTGGGCGGTGCTCAGCCGCTGACGCGACGTAGTGTCGGGGAACTACGCCGTGGTTCCCCCCGGGGCGGGAGATCCCCAGCCTGAGGCGGGCTTGGGCGAGGCGCACCTTTCCTTCTCCTTTCGCCACCCGGGGGTCAGAGATCCGTCTTGGGCCCGCTGACATGTTTTCCCCCTTCTCCGCAGAAGCCCGGGGAGTCCAGACAGCGCCTAGCCGGAGCTCCGCGCGTGCGTCTGAGAGGCCGCTCCTCCACCGGGGCCCCCCCGAGTCCCCAGGGAACCCCCTAAGGGGTTGGCAGCCGCCTAGTAGGTTTGGGTCCCAAGAGACCGAAGGTCAGGTAGAATGGGGGATGCTCAGTGGGGTTCTCTGAAAAGTGTGCAGATAAAACACTAATTGTTGACTGAAGGGGTGTAGATTACATCAAATGAATGGGATATGGCCTATTTAAGCCTGGCTATGGCTCCACATTAAGTGGCTTTTGGCAAGTTGCCTTTGAAAAATGAGCAAAATGAAGGTTAATCGCCGCTACGGTGTTACTCCGAGGGTTAAATTCTCTAATGCCTGTGAAGTGCTTGGCATAGTGCCGAAAGTACTCAGTAAGTATTAGCATTCCGTGGACCAATGGAGCAAGAAACGGGACCCTAAAAACCCCTCTGATTTCAAGTCGGTTTTCCTAAATTGTACAAAAGGCATCAGTCTCTTTCACTAACCAAGTTTATAGCTCAGTTTCACATCTTTGTAACTTCCATTGCAGTATTCATTCAGTCGGTCAACACACAGCCGTGGAACCAAACAAACACTGAGGGGACACAGTGGCAAGAGAAACAGAGAAGTTCTGCCTTCTCGGAGCTGACGGTCTGGTGGGAAGAAGAGGGACAACACATACTTCATCCTATTTTGGGGGGAAACATGGTACAAAAGTTTTGAACGGAATCTGGGCAATCAAATAGCATGAGAGTTAAAAAAAAAAAAACAGGGGTGAGAAAAGGACCATCTGAAGGATGAAATGGAGCCAATAATTTGAAAAAGGAAAAGGAGATATTGAAGGCAGGAGGGCATGGCTGTGCAAAGGGCCTGTGGTAGGAAGGAAGGAGCTGGGCTGTTGAAACTGCGTGGAGTCCGGTGCTGGGGAATCACAGCGCGAAGAGGGCCCCACGCCGGGCCGGGG
Organism: Tonatia bakeri; assembly: GCA_004024845.1. Lineage (NCBI taxonomy): Eukaryota > Metazoa > Chordata > Mammalia > Chiroptera > Phyllostomidae > Tonatia > Tonatia bakeri. The sequence continues at coordinate 28,963 of PVIA01001387.1, forward strand.
GGGGGGGGCGGTGAGTGAGCGCCGGCCCCACGGGCACACCAGGCCCCACAGGCGCGGGAAGATGCAGAAGAGACGAGATTGCAGTTTATTGTGATTGCCGCTGAAAGCCACTGAAAGGTAGGGGATGACTGACTGTTAGAGCAAGGGCGTTGGGAAAACTGGTATTTGCTATCTGACAAAGCAAACAACAACCAAAAAACCCCAAAAAACAAATTAAAAACCTGGGGTTGAGCCTCTTCAATACGAAGTGGGTCAAATTATGTGCTCTGACCTTCAGTTACCGTGTTTTAAAAATGTGTGTGTATCACATAAGACTGTGCACAGAAAAATACTACTGTCAATGAAAATGGTAAATAACGTAAGTTTTTAGGTATTTTGTATTTTATGTTAATGTCATGTATCTTTGCCTAATCAGTGCTATTTGATAAGTACATTTTTTTTATTGATTACAAGCAGTAATCCAAACAGTCATTCTTACTAATTTTTGCACCATGTGCTACTAGGGAAAGGAATGTGAACTGTTACAGATGTGTAGTTTATTTTTTATTTATATATATTTATTCATTTTTGTTGAACTTATTATGGAGACAGTGGTTAACAATATTATACAGGTTTCAGGTGCACTATTCTACAGCACATCAGCTGTACACTGTGCTGTGTGTTCACCACCCCAAGTCAAGCCTCCTTCCATCACCATTTATCCTCCCCTATACCCTCCTCCCTCCCTCATCCCCCAATTACCACACTGTACCCAGCCCCCCAAAATGCCAAATAGTCTTGGTGACTAATGGAATTATTTGCTCCCATTGAAGGGTTCAATGGGCCATACCATATAAGTTTGAAACCACCACCAAGAAATAAATATTAGTGTAAGTTTTTAGCTTGGATGGCTAATATGTCATCCTAATACAGGATCAATTAATTTTTAGCACTTAAAAACTGTGTTCCAAGACAATAAAATGTGCTCTATGGTCTTGTAAATGTATGCTCCAAAATTGTTCAGACAATCTCTTCTTCCATTTATGTACAATTACTCTAAAGGCATATCTTTTTAATGCTACTAATTTTCATTTAAAAATAAGTGATTTCAAGGCCACTGTAATCAAAACAGTCTGGTACTGGCATAAGAACAGACACATAGACCAATGGAACAGAATAAAGAGCCCAGAAATAAACCCATGTCAATACGGTAAGTTAATATTTGACAAAGGGAGCAGGAATATAAAATGTAGTAAAAATAACCTTTTCAATAAATGATGTTCTGAGATTTGAACAAGTACATGTAAAGAAATGAAAATAGACCACCAACTTACACTATACATCAGGATAAACTCAAGATAGATAAAAGACTTGAATATAAATCGTGACACCATAAGAGTCATAGAGGAAAACATAGGCAGGAAAGTCTCAGATCTCCCACAGTATTTTCACTGATACATCCCCTAAGGCAAGGGGTATAAAGAAAAGAATAAACAAATGGGGCTACATCAAACTAAAAAGCTTCTGCAAGGCTAAAGAAAACGTTAACAAAATAGAAAGGGAAACAGCTGTATGGGAAAACATATTTGCCAGTGAAACCTCAGACAAGGGTCTGCTCTCCAAAATATGTAAAGAACTCACACGACTCCACACCAGGAAGACAAACAATCCAATTAAAAAGTGGGCAAAGGACCTGGACAGACACTTCTCCAAAGAGGACATACAGAGGGCCCAGAGACATATGAAAGGATGCTCAGCATCACTATCCATCAGAGAGATGCAAATTAAAACCACAATTCGATACCACTTCACACTGGTCAGAATGGCCATCATTAATAAATCAACAAACAGCAAGTACTGGTAAGGTTGTGGAAAAAAGGGAAACCTAGTACACTGTTGGTGGGAATGCAGACTGGTGAAGCCACCATGGAAAACAGTATGGAATTTCTTAAAAAAACTAAAGATGGAACTGCCTTTCGATCCAGCAATTCCACTGCTGGGCCTATACCCTAAGAATCCTAAAACACCAATCCAAAAGAACCTACGTACCCCGATGTTCATAGCAGCATTATTTACAATAGCCAAGTGCTGGAAACAGCTTAAGTGCCCATCAGTAAATGAGTGGATCAAAAAACTATGGTACATTTACACAATGGAATACTACTCAGCAGAAAGAAAGAAGCAACTCCTTCCCTTTGCGACAGCATGGATAGAACTGGAGAGCATTATGATAAGTGAAATAAGCCAGGCAGTGAAAGACAGATACCATATGATCTCACTTATAAGTGTAATCTAGTTAACAAAACAAATGAGCAAAATAGAACCAAAGACTTGGAAATAAAAAACAAACTGACAGTGACCAGAGGGGAGTGGGGAGGGGGATAATGGGAAAGAGGGGGAAGCGGCAAGCAAAGAAACATGAACAGAGGACTCATGGGCGTGGACTCATGGGGGGGACTGACTGTGGGAGTGGGGGAAGGATGGGGTAGGGAAAGAGCAATGGGTAAAAAGGTGGGACAGCTGTAACTGAACAGCAATAAAAATAAAAATAAGTGATTTCAGCCCTGGCTACTTGGCTCAGATGGTTGGAGTGTTGTCCCATACATCAAATGTTGTGGGTTCAATTCCGTGTCAGGGCACATACCTAGGCTGCAGCTTCCACTCCCAGTCGGGGAGCATGGGGAGGTGACCACTTGATGTTTCTCTCTCACATTGATGTTTCCCTCATTCGCTCTCTCTCTCCCTGCCTCTTTCTAAAATCAATAAAACAAATCCTTGAATAAAGATTTAAAAATAATAATAAGTGATTTCATCTCGGAGTACGTTTAATTTTAAAAATCACTCATTTGTGAACAATAAAATAGAAAAGGACAAGAAAGAAGAAAGCATTTTTTTTTGCCACGTTTCAAATAACCAAGCATTCCATAAAGTTATGAAGTTCAAAAGAGCAAGATTTTAACCTGAAAATACTGAGTTGATAACTTATTTTGTTTTTTAAATACATCCTAGATGCTGTATTTCAACTCCATTAAACAAACTAAATTTCTTTTTCAGGCTGGACCCTTCCTCCTCTTTAGCCCATGTCACCCACATTGTTTTTAAACACAACGTGAGGGCATGGCTATAGTCAGTCAGAGATTGCAAGGGAGGGGTGATGGCCTAAAAGGGCACAAGGAAACTTTTGGGGATAAGGGATATGTCCACTATCATCGTAGTGATGATTTCACTGGTGTGTACATAGGTCAAACTTACCAAGTTGCATATTTGAAACATGTGTCCTCTGAATGTCAATTATATCTCTATACAACTGTAAAAAAAAAGTTAGAATTCCAGTTGGGAACCTTCCATTCTTTCCCCATTGGATGCAGATTTAGCCTTCCATTAGTTTTAGTTGCAGGAATACCTACCAGGTCAATTCCCCTTCAATAAGTAGCTTGGTGTATCAAAACATTTGACTAGCAACAAAAAAAAAACCTGTTTTAATTGGCAAAAATGATTCAGATATTTTCATCTATATTACAACATAATTAAAATATTGCAAACATAGTTACAAGCATAGTTTATAGGTTGGGATTCTAAAAATTTTCAAAAGTTGTAAAAGTTTGAAGAGGTTTTTTTTTTTAATCTTGAAGAAAACACTTTCTAAAAAAAAACAAACATTAAAAAACAGTGGAAAACAATAAGCAGTACCTTACTGCATGCTCAGGAAGGGCCATTAAGTAGCTCAGAGTCCTTAAGAGTCATTTCGTGAGTCCTCTGAACATCCAGGCATATGTCACTATAGTCACAGTTAAACTTAAAACCTAAGTGAGATTTGAGCAAGGGAGTCCAACAATGCAGATACAATCCAGATAGAAAAATATGCCTTAGAAATTTGGGCTCCATGCCATTTTTGAAAGTATGTCATCTTTTACACCTGGAACTCTATATAGCTATTTCCTAGAAGTTATTTTTGAACACTGTGGTTCGAACAATGCATGAAGGAAAATGTATGAAACTGGTAACAGTTTAAAGTACTAGAAGCTCAAGCTGTTTGGCAGCCTAGTCCTCTCCACCTGTTAAATCTATTCACCTTAATTGCTATGCCAGAAATTTCCCACATCTTTAAATAAAAACCTGGAGACTTCTATAAAGCAGTTCTTGATACCTATTCTATGGGGCTTCCTTATGGGTGAGAAAGCCTTCCACCAGGCATTTCTGGTCCTTTTGAAACTGTTTGGATGTGTCCCAAAGCAGAAGACATGTTGCCAAATTCTATTCATTGTGAAATAGTATTAGAATAGCATTCCAGTGTATTTAACCCACAAACTGAAATTTATTAGCAATGCTGTCAAATTATCAATTTATTTCTTAACAAAACTCTAACAAAATACTTTTGAAAGACAAATGAACTGAATGACTTGCAAGAATAATAGTGAGAAATGTCATGTTGCAAATGATAAACTCTAAACCTGATACTTGAGAGGAGCGTCCAGGGACAGGAGGGCTGCATCAGTGTGAGCCACTGCTGTCTCCACTCTCATGGTGGCCAGTTGAGGAGTCATATCTTTGACTCAGCACTTTTTCATAATTTTGAAAATTATCACCTCTCAACATCCTCCTCAAGTGAATGCTTTGACCTCTCTCAACAATTCCTTCTAAATTCAATTTTTAGTTTTTAAACGTTCAACCCAAGTCATTGATCACAATCAAGTCCTGCCCCTTGTTTTCTTTAAAAATGATAGAATAAATTTGTATAACTTTTAACAAATTCACTTCAGTCAGCATTTATATTCAAAGCACTATGCTGAGCACAGAGAGGAAACAAAGACAAGCACCAGGCATGTAACTTTAACAAAAATAAAGACTATTAGAAATTCTACAGTGGATGGATGAACTTGTTGCTGGGAGCCTGGGGGAGCTAAACGATTATTTCTGGTTGTGGAGATCGAAGGTGGCGAACAGATGAAATTTGAACCAGTCCTAAGAGAACCTAGGCTTTCTACAAAAGGCTAGGGCATCATTGTTTGGGGTATGGGGTTGGTACAAGGAAGTAGCAGCTCGCTCTTTCTTTCTTTCTTTCTTTCTTTCTTTCTTTCTTTCTTTCTTTCTTTCTTTCTTTCTCTTTACTCTGAATCTTTATAACAATTGTATTAGAATTGCTCTCAACTGAAAGAGTTGTTTATAAATTGTTTCAGCACTTTGACTCTCTTTGGGAGTGGCCAAAGATTCAAATAATTTGGAAGGATGGATATCTATGCTGACTTACAGGAAATATGACTCAGGTTTTCTCATGTACTCAGCACTGTTATTATAGTTAGGATATTTGGGAAACATTAAGCTGAACAAATCAGGCACCACAAGTCTTTTAATTTATTGCTTTTAGAGAGAGAGGAAAGAAAAGGGAGAGAGGGTGAGAAGCATTAGTTTGTTGTTCTGCTACTTTTATTGGTTGATTCTTGTATGTGCCCTGACCAGGAATGAGACCCACGGCCTTGGTGTATGGGAAGATGCTCTAACCAACCGAACTACCCAGCCAGGGCCTAAGTCTTTTCTCTTTATTGATTGGCTCAGACATGCACCCTGCAAGGGTAGAAAGGCCTTTTTATTGTCAAGGCTTAAGGAAATCTGCTGGTAACAGGAAACACCTGCAATTGGAAAAAACTTAAAAATAAAATACTTCTGTATTCTCTATAACCCTTCAGACTCAGAGACAGCCACATCTTTAGCCCATCCTCTTCCATGCTTCAGGGTGTGTATTCAACTGCCGAGACATCTCGCTACCAGGTGTATCTGAAACTCGACATTTTTAAAGGTAAACTCATTACGTTTACCCCAAACCTGTTTCTTCCATATTCTCTAATTTCTTGAATAGTACCCACCATGCACCAATCACAAAAGTCAAAACCTGTGAGTAATCAGTTCCCCTTTTGTCCCTCATTCTTTAACCCTTAACCTTCAGAACCAATGGATATTTCCTACTTAACATCAATTGTATCCTTCCTTACCGCTCCATCTCCACTCCTGCTGACCTAGTTCAAACCCACATTTTTTAACCTGAAACTTTGCTGTAGTCAACTAATGGATACCCTATCTTCTTCCTGTCTTTCCCTGTTCGATCTATCCTTCCCTTTCTTGCCAAGCTGATCTCTCTAAAGAAGAAATATGATCGGTGGTTTCAGACATAGTTTGAGGTTGCTAGTTTTCTCCTCTCCTTTCTTTCTGTTCTTGATAGAGAAGTTCACCTGTGTCCACTCTTGATATCACCTAAGAAGAGCAGGGCATTAGGGCCTATGCTTCATTCTCCACCTCCCCCTCACCAGGATGGTGGCGACAGCCTCTCATTCGGAGCAGGTTCAGACTCAGGACGCCAGGCTCTTAATTGAGAGAAAGAAATTAAGCCTCTGCAACTATAAGCACTGCACTTCCCCTTCCTACAGGAAAAGGAAGTTGTGTACGAAGAGGTGTACAAAGTTGTGTAGGAAGAGGTGTACTGGTTAGTTATATCAAGCTAGTAATATGAAGGGCAGTGTTAATCCAGAAGGGAAAAATTCCTAACAATTGGCTTACTCGGGATCTGGAGAATACCTTAATAAACTATTAGTGATAAAGATTTAAATTAAAAACCAAAAAGATCTTCAAAGCTGCTCCTAAGGCTATTTTAGGCTCTCTAGTGTGAGCATCACCTTACTGTCTCCTACAAACAGATCCTTCCTCTACATTCTCTGCTTATAACCTCGTATGTTTTCATACTTCACTGCATTTAACAGCACTCTTTAAATGTCATAAACATCACCTTATTGATTTAATAGAATTCAGACCTTGTAATAGTAACTGCAGAGTTTTAAATTATGCTATAAGAGAAGCAGAAGGAAGTTGATATGAGGCTTTTATCTGAACGTATTGGAACTGAAATGAAAGAAAGGCTTTTAGAGATAGCGCAGTAGGGCAGTGCCGGCAAACTCGTGTCTGCTGGTGCAGTGCTGTCTGGAAGGCAGTGGAGGGTACAGAGAAGAAGGGAGAGCCATAGAGTTCTTGATGTTGGACTGAAGAGAGTACATAATGATACAGCTCATTTTAAACAAACTATGATAAAAGAGAAATTGTGAAAAGAGACCAGAAACATATTCTTCTATTTGCACATTTTCCTGATGATCACATAGTGTAAGGCTCTGTTTGCTACAAGGTTAGGAGCAAGATTTGAAATACTAAAGGTAATAAAAATGGCTTTTGGATGCAAAGAAAAATCTCAAGGGTGGAGTTCAGTAATATGTAGGGAAATTGGATAAGGGTAGGGCTAAATGGATGGGGTTATAGAGCAATTTAGGTGGGGCAGGCAATTAGGAATGGATTTAAAATATAACTTCTGATCCACATCATGATGGCTTTACAGGAATGACACTTTCATAAACTTGACTTTATGTTTCTCTGACCTACAACAAAGAGTTTTTGAGAAGGGGAGAAACAGATCATCTGGTGACATTTCATTTTCTCATATGTGATTATTTGCCTACTTGTGATTTTTCTGGGTCATATACATCCGGTAGTGGTAGGAGAATTAGGAGAATCCGGATCTCTAGACTCCCAATTCTTTGATTTCTACACTACATAAATACCTATCAGATTCTAGATCTCAGTGTTCCAAAGTTCCCATGAAGTAAGCCAGAAATCCTTATTTTTGAAACAAAGAAAGTGAGGATCACAAAGGTGGAGTGAAATATAGTCCATAATATTGCAATAACTATGAATGGTGCCAGGTGGGTACTGGAAATATCAGAGGGAACATTTTGCAAAGTATATAATTGTCTGACCACTATGCTATACACCTGAAACTACTACAAAATAATATTGAATGTAAACTGTAACTGAAAAAACATTTTTTAATTAAAAAAAAAAGGTGGAGTAAATTTACCAAATCACCTGGATGAACTAAACCAGAGCCCAGGCCTCACAGTTCCTGGGCCAATAGGCTTCTACCAAACCTCACTACCTCGGGGATTCAGAACAGGAAAATCTTCAATGCCATGGGCCTAAAGTACATTCCCTCCTTTGACCTACAGATACTCTATACTATCATATGTTATACACCATGCTAAGTGTTATAGCAAAGGTTTCAAGACTAAAAGATTCATTCTATCAGACTAGATTTCTATTTTGCAAGACTGAAAGTTGAACATCACCTAATTATCAGGGAAATGCACATGGCTTTTGGTGGTTGATAAGCTAGCAGGGAGTAAGTCTTGGGTTACCACAATATTGGGAATGTTTCACTTTCACCGAAGGATGGGTTTCAGATTCTATACCGTATTAGCTCAGTAATACATCTATCAGACGGTAAAACATTAAAAAGTCTGACATTACCAAAAGTTATTGAGGGTGTAGATAACTGAAATTCTTATGTTCTGCTAGTGGGAGTGTCAAATGACCCAACCCTTTTGGAAAGCAGTTTGGCAGTATTTAGTAACATTCAAAATGCATTTACCCCACAATCCAGCAATTCCATTTCTGACTATATACTCTAAAGCAGTTTTTTTTTTTGAAACTGTGATTCATGATCCATTAGTGGAAGGGTTACAACAAGTATTTTCTTAATCCTCACCTGAGGATATATTTATTAATTTTAGAGAGAAAGGAAGGGAGAAAGAGAGAGAGAGAAACATTGATGTGAGAGAGAAATATCTATTGGTACAAGCCCCAACCAGAGATCCAACTTGCAACCGAGGTATGTGCTCTGACCGGCAATCAAACACACAAACTTTTTGGTGTACAGGATGATGCTCCATCAACTAAGCCACTCAGCCAGGGCAACAAACATTTTTAACAAATCAAATAGAACAGGAAATATCGGAGTAAGGATTGTTTTGTGAACTTTTGAGTGCCACTTAGATTCTTCTTCTCCAGGACTGAAGCATTAATTCACCCAGATTCTAGGAGGGTTGGCTTTTAGCTAATTCCCCCTCTGGAAAGAGAGCTAAGGTACTTGCCGAAGGTCAGACCTTCTTCATGGGCCAGTTGCATCAGTGCAGTGTATAAAGGACTGATTCCCTTGCTCCAGTTCAGTACCACTCTGAGGGATGCCTACAGCCAACTCAGCATCACCTGAGGCCCTTGTAGTCACTTCATTAGATCCCGGCCTCCCTCTGCCCGTTTCTGCTTTCTTCACTCCCCCACGGGTGCCGATCTTGGTACGCTCCCCAATAAACATCCCGCACACTCATTTTTGTCTCAGATCTGCTTCCCAGGTAACTCAGCCTATGATGATATATGCGTATATGCATGTATAGGATCTGAATGTAAAATTGCTTCTCACCATGCTTATTGGCCGTAAAAGTTTGCAAACCCCTGCACCTAGAGAAACCTTTGCACATATGCACCAGAAGACACTACGAGGGTGTTCATTGGAGTATTAATGGACAAAAACTAAATATCTATAATCATGTAATGGAATAGCATACAATAATTAGAAGTAGTAAAATCTACTGACATCTTTCAACATGGACAAATCTCTAAAATACTAGGATACATATCAGCTTCAGGATAGTGGTTACCTCTAGAGAAGGAGCCTGGGAAACAGGATGAAGTTGGGGCTCCAACTGTAGCACTGTATTGCTTTTCAAGAAGCATCTAAAAAAAGGCAAAATACAGCATTTGTTAAATCTATATGGGGGGGAGCAAAGTAGGTTTACAGTTGTTTATATGGAAAGTAATAAAATAATAAATAGTAATACAAGGATAAACTCAGTTTTGCATACTCATAACTATAAACCTACTTTTACCCTATCCTGCATGGGGACATGGATTTCTTTTTTCACTTTTCTGTATGTTAGAAGTATTTTAAAATTAAATTGCATTCAATGAACTCTAATTGCAGAAAATCTATACACAAAGCAAAGCATTTTTAACTTTGTCTTAATATGAGGAACTAGTGAAAGGACAGTTAACAAGGCCACTTCCTCTTATACAAGGAATTTGGTCAAAATGTAATGGCTCATGAAAAACAGACATACCGGTTATAACTGTGTGGTTGGTTTATGGTAAGTTGTTTTTTTTTCTCTCCCTATTTTCATTACCACTAAGTTCCATGTAATAAGAACAATACTGGAATCTTTCAAGAGTTCATCAAATTCTATCAACATTCTCCTTTCAGAGTTTTGCAATAACTGATTATGAAGAAATACAAATCCCTAGGCACAAGAGACAAGGATAGCCTTCATCATTTTTCAACATTTTCATAAAGATTTTTTGTGGAATTTTTGTAAAAGTCATGTTTATTGAGAGAAATTTTATATACAGTTAAAGTTCTAAAGTGTACAGTTTGTTGCTGAGTTTTGGCAAAGGCACAATACAAAGCTGTGAGCTACCACCACAATCAAAATATCGAATATTCCCATCATCCCAAAAAGTCCCCTCATGCCCCTCTGTAGTCAATCTCCCCATCCTAGCCCTTGAAAAACACTGATTGGATTTTTATGCCCATAATATTGCCTTTTCCTGGATGACAAACCAACAGAATCATACAATATACAGGGTTGGGCAAAAGTAGGTTTACAGTTGTATGTGAAATGCAGTTTGTTCTTGTATGTATTATTTATTAATCATTGTATTATTTTCCATACAACCTACTTTTATTTTATTTTTCATAAATCATTGTATTAACCAAAAGTAGGTAAACCTACTTTTAACGCCCCCCCCCACCATATAGCCTTCTGAATTTTATTTTTTACTTAGCACAGTGCATTTGGGATTTGCCCATGGGGTATGTTGTATACATCAATGACTTCTTCCTTTGTCTTGCTGAGTAGTACTCTAACTGCAATTTGTGTATTCATTTTCTAGCTGAGAGACATCTGGGATGTTTCCAGCTTTTGGTCATTATAAACAAAGCTTCTATAACATTTGTGCACAGGTTTTTGTGCAGACATATGCCTTCGTTTTTCTTTGGTAATACCTAGGGAGGGGGCTTACTTGGTCTCGTGATGAGTATGTTATAAGAAACTGTCAAACTGTTCCTCGAAGTGGCTATACCCTGTAGCACTCCCACCAGGAAAGCAATATGAGAGTTCAGTTGCTTCACTTGGTATTGCCAAGCTTTGATTTATTTGTTTGGGTTTTTTTAAAAGCCTTTATAATTGGCTTAATATGGTATTAAGCCATATTAATATGGTTTTATTATGGTATAATAGTATCTCATTGTAGTTTAAGTAAGCTTTCATAAAGTTTTAAACAAGAAACCGTATCAAAGGTTGGCTTATTACTAAATCATCTTTCCTACACTGAAAATGATGAGAATGGGTTCTCGCAGCTTCTGAGCTCTAAAACTGTTGTACTCTGTGAAGCCCCCCCCAAAAAAAGGTATTATAAAACAAAACAAGGAGGGTATATAATTGACTATATAGACATGGTCATGGTAGTTTAATAGTAGCTTCACACTAGTGCCAGTAGGTTAAAAGGACAGAGGATAAGAAAAGACCATAGAAATACCATTATATTCATGGATCTTCAGGGCATTGCCTTTTGTATCATACAGGGCACTTAGAGTTCACAAGAAATTGGCCAATTTACGTTAGAAAGAGGAATTCAATAGTAGCTAGTGTTATTATCCAAAAGCACATGTAAGGAATAGATCTAAGGAAGAAACTAAAAAAAGTAAGCAAAATAAAAGTGTGGCCTGTAATGAAACTATAAATTAGGGTAAGAAGTGGTTGTGGCTTTGGGAGAGTCTCTGCTGGACTGCTGGGTTGACCCTCTATTTTACTTACGTAGGTTGGATTTTATCTTTCTACAGAATGTGTGCAAAGTGATAAAAAAAATTTAATGCAGAAACTTTATTAATATATCAACTAATGCATATATTTAAGGAAAAGCAAATTTTAGAATATTAGTGGATCCCATGTATAAAAGCAATCAATAGAAAATAATCTCATACCTGGAGATGAGAACACAGTGTCTGTAAGGAGCTGCAATACTGTAGAACAGAGTCTAAATGATGCTGTGTAGGAACTTCCAAAGCCAGAGCAAAGTTGAAATAAGCACATTTGAAGATCAAAGTCTATAAGAATTAGCTGCAGATGAAAGTTTGAGGAAGAATTGCTTATGCCCACCTCAGTCCTCAGAACTAATAAATTTTAGTAACTAGACCGGAAGCTGATTTAGAGTATCATCTAGACTAGCCATTTTCCACTGGTGTGTCACAAGAGTTTTTAAAACATGCAATACCTGACTACTTAGTCAGGGGCACTGGCCTCTTTTCCCTTAGATTGTCAAGTATAAAAAATGACAACAGCCAACACAATAGCTGTCCAGTGTGAATGAATCAAAATTATACCTATTTTTTGTCAGATTGGCAAAATATATAATATTTTTAGTATGCCACAGAATTTTAGTAATAAGTTTATCTGTGATGAGATTAAAAAAAAAGTTGAAAATCACTGATCTAGACCAAACACATCTATACTGCTAACTGGAGTGAGTCAGAGAATATCTTCCAAAATAATTTATTCTTGTCACTACTTTGAATTGTCAGAAAAAGATTTATGACGGGTGAGTACACTATGAATTGAGGTTTGTTCCAGATGATAAGCACATATAGAGTGAGATATGTCACTTTCTGGAACTGGAACAGGAAAGATGTTGGTGACATATGTTGTGTTTGTGAAAAGACTGTGCCTTTGGATCGTGATCATTCACTTATAGTTCTAGGGAAACTTTATATTCATGGCCTAAGAAAACTCATTCAATATTTTTCTTTCCAGCCTAGTTAAATTCCTTAGAATGGGAAGTTATGGCACTAATTTTTTCGAGAACTGTACAGATGCTTCTGAGAAACTTTTGTTAAGGTCCTTTAAAAAAAATCTATAACTTTAGAGGGACCAGGAAAGGCAATTTTTGTGTAAGATAGGACTAGCATTAAAACCCTAGGCACAAAGATATTAGCAGATCCTAACCTGTTTTGGGAATACTGTGGGGGGAATCCTGTCCTTCAATTCTCAGTTAACTGCCTCCCTTCCATTACAAGTACAGCCGCAACTACATAATTATTCCGTCCTCTTGCATATTTTGTTATCATGGCTATAGTTGTTTGAAGGACTTCTCAGATCTTTCATCACGTTGCATACCATTCATTTTGTGAATACATGTTGTCCCAGTTCTTAATTATATAGCATATAACAATGTACATATTTGAATAGAATGCTTGTTAATTATCATCAATAACATTCAGATGTCTATATATATTCACACAAGTAGACATTTACAAAAGAAATTCCACAAACATATTCCCTTTCCTCCATCAGCTAAAAGTAATCTTAACACAAGGTAATTATTTTATGTGATGAATTTTTGGTCGCCCATTTTTATGCCTAAACCCCATCTCAAACCCTGAAACCTCAAAAGCAGAATTAAATAGGACTACATACCTTTTCAGTACTTGATAAATGATGATCAGCTGTTGTTACTTCATTGGTCTTCATAATTCTTATTAAGAGGGCAATTATTTATTTAGATGATTAATGTCCTTAATCTGATTTTGTCCTAAATTTTAGAGTCTCTGCAGGAATCATGTTAGACATTACTAAAAACAGGATTCATTCAGGGTAGAAGCTCAGAGAACTTCGAATTTTTTGTTTGAAAAATCAGTTACCTACTATAAGACCTTCAAGTGAAGACTCACACGGAGCCCACTTTCCTCTTTTTTTTTCCTCCTGTCCTCTCTTGTTTACAACAGACAGAGCTATGTTAAAACCACAGAGTGAAGTTTTGCAAGAGAATGGCCTTGAAATAGAATGCTGCCCAGTTGAAAACTTAGGCAATCAAAATGGAATAAATGAAACCACGTCTGCTAGACCTCACATGTTGCTTCTTATAAGGAAAGCTATCACTTTTCAGGAGATATTATTTTTTAAGTTAGCCTGTACCCTGTCTGTATCAAAGGACTCTCAGCTACTACAATATTCAGGGTAGAACTGTAACTAAGACACAACCCTGTTATCTGCATGTGCTGCTTTAGTCACTAAAATGCGGCTTCTGAAAATAAGTGCCACTATGTGGTAACTACTATAGTGTTTCTCATTTCTCTTAAAAATGGTAAAATCACTGAAGGTGTATAAACCCTTTAAAACTTTACTGCAAATGTCTATGTACTTGAGCTGCAAGAGCAAGTGAATTAAATAGCTGCAACAAGGCTCTGAAACCAAAGCCTGTTTCTCAAAAATGTGTCAGATGTGTTAATCTCCTCCCCACCGTCTCTCTCTCTTCATAATCCTTACTAATGGAAGACATGAAATTGTCTTCTCTTGGTCTATTTTGTTTCATAATTAATCAGTGAAAAGTCATTGTTCGCCTGTGTAACAGGATAAAAAAATGGCCTAATTTTGACCCGAAAAGTGAAGAATCTCTTGCGTTTGTGGCCATGTCTACATGGCACCCTGGAAAGTTGAGATTTCAGTGTGCACTCAGTTCTAGCTTTTTTGAGAAATGGGGAGAAAACTAGTCTGGATTTTGTGGACCAAAGTATTTCTCTCTCTCTCTCTCTCTGCAAGAGGTCTCATTACTCTGGCCACAGATGACTTGTTTGGGTTTCAAAGTTTTCTTTTTTTTTTCAATTTTATTTCTGATATGAAATTGAAGTGACAAATAGCAACATGTGGGCTGCTCTGATAGACTGAAAATTCTCCTTAGGCTACGCATGGCTCACGATAACGGTGCAATATGCTGTCATTACAACTGCTTATCTAAGCATCTCAAAACATTTTATAAACATGGTGTGTCGCCTCCAAGCCAGTCTAACAAGAGGGACTTTTCCGTGTTTTTCTCCATTCCTACACATATAAGATCATTTTTAATGTGGAAACTTGAAGAAAGGTTTACAATTTTGTTTTTCAGTATTTGTGGGTAAATTGTCAGGCTTCTCATAAATGTCACAAGCCAGTGGCTAACAGTTCAGTAATATGGTTTCTTAACCACACAAAGCTATGTTCGGCAAGTCAGTGGTCTCATGATCTGTCTAACAGTCTTACTGTGTTACTTGGAGCATTATTTTATGATAATTAGGTAGGGCAAAAGCCTCAGGAAAAGTATGACTCTGGGACAATATAAGATGCCTATTTTGTTTGGTCTTTTTTTTTTCCTATAGAAGTTTCTTGGATTCTTGGCTGATTAGGATAACGACTTTGGATCGGGGTCCCCAACCCCTCTGTGCTCAGCCACCATCCAGTACTCGGCCTGCTGGGAACCTGGCGGCACAGCAGGAGGTGAGTGACAGGCCAGCACGTTACGACCTGAGCTCCACCTCCTGTTCCTGGTGCCAAAGAGGTTGGGGGCTTCTGCTTTAGATGACCTTGGGGTTGATTGAATTATTCTATAAATTAAGATTTTTTTAAGTAGCTTGCTGGAAACTCATTACTGAATAAACTGTTATCAATACAGATCATTCCTCATACAGCACTTGGACCTGTGAGGAGTTACATGAAATTGTCTGCTCTTAGTCTATTTTGTTTCATAATTAATCAGTGAAAAGTTATTGTTCACCTGTGTAACAAGATGAAACAAATGGCCTAATTTTGACCTGAAAAGTGAAGAATCTCTTGCGTTTGTGGCCGTGTCTACACGGCACCCTGAAAAGTTGAGATTTCAGTGCACACTCAGTTCTAGCTTTTTTGAGAAATGGGGAGAAAACTAGTCTGGATTTTGTGGACAAAAGTATTTGGTTTGGGCAAGACTCGTTGGGTTTGACTCTCTACATTAAAAAAAAATGCCATTGCTCAAACACAATGTGGCAATGTGTTCCATGTTGCTGACAGTTCCTGTCAGAAAGAGAAAGCAAGCGAAGCAGCTATTACAGTCTTCAGCAACGTAGGCAAGCACATGCCTCTCGCATGCATTGCAAAGCAAATGTCATCATTCAACTTTCAGGGAAGAGTAATCAATCTATCACACACTATGATTTCCATATTGTCTGTTTACGGGTTGAAAAGAAACTTCATCTGGAACTTAATTTTAATTTTAAAATCCATTAATATAAAGGAGCTGGAACTCAACTCTTACAGAAACTAACAATGATTTTTTTTTAGCTAAAAGTTTTGTGGCTTAGCCTTAGATTTATGGTTCAGGTTATTCTCAGGCTGCTGGCTTGGTTCAGAAAACCAACCACCCTGTACAACTTTGAATTAGAAGTCTCAAAAAACAACAACAACAAAACCCTCAAAAAACAAAACCACCCAAACTTACTTTTCTTAATTACACTGTATTTTATAAGAAGATTACTCCTTCTAAAATTAGCCCTCTGATGGCAAAACAGCTGGATGAAAAGTGAAAAAGTCAAGGACTTATCTTGCTGTTTCAGATGATTTTTTTAAAACAAAATATAAAATGGAAACATTTATTCAAAACAAAGAACCATAGACAGTAATCAAGTAGATTTTTAAAAAAATCAGAACTTTTAGAAATGAAAAACACAGTAACTAAAATCAATAACATAATGGCCAAGAAAATTCTTTGATTTTTAGTTTCCATGTTTCACAGTTGTACTAAGATACACAAAACTGTGGTACATTAAAGTATATTTAACTCTGATGTGTATTGGTTTTTATTTCCTGCTAGATGTTAGCAATCTAAAAATAGAAATACTGTTCACTTTTTAATGAGGTTTGGTACATAATCTCATAGGAGTTTTCAGAATGAGAACTGAACTTTGTCTTGAACAAAGTTTGCCCTTGGCCGACAGAGATGTCAGACCCTATGTTTTTTACCCAGTCTGACAATCTTTTTCTTTTTTTAAAGTTTTTAACATATGGTAAAACAAGTTTTAGCAAATATATAGAGTGGTAAAACTATCATTACAATCAAGATACGGAACACAATCCCTCAAGTTCCCCTGGGCTACCCCTTTGTGATTGAACCATCATCCCACCTTTAACCCTACGCAACCACCAATCTGTTATCTGTTCCTAAAGTTCTGCCTTTTCTAGAATGTCACATAAATGCAATCATGCAATATGTAGTCTTTTGAATTTGGCTTCTTTCACTAAGCAAAATGCTATTGAGATTCATCCATGTTCTTGTATGTATCAAGAGTTTATTCCTTTTTTATTTCTGAATAGTATTCCATTTTATGGATGTACTATAGTTATCCATTTCCCAGTCAATGGACATGTGGGCTGTTTCCAACTTTTGGTTATTACAAATAAAGCTACTATAAATGTTTGTGTTCAGGCTTTTGAGTGAACATAAGTTTTAACTTTGCTCTGATAAATACCTAGGAGTGAGATTGTTGTATCTGTGGCAATTCTGTTTAACTTTATAAAAACTGCCAAACTCTTTTCTAGAGTTTGTGTACCATTGTGCCATTGTGCACTGGCTACCAGCAACACATGAGAAAATAGAGAGAATTCAGTTGCTCCATATTCTTGTCAGTTCTTGGTATTGTCAGATTGTTTTATTTCAGCCATTCTAACAGGTGTATGGTAGTATCTCTTCATGGTTTTAATTTATATTTCCCTAATGACTGGTGATGCTGGACAACTCTTCACTGTGTATTTGCCACCCACACCTCTTCTTTGGTGAAGTATACTCTCTATGCAAGTGTTTTTTCCCATTGTGTTTTGACTTCAGTTTCTGTGCTTTTCATTTCTGAAGTTCTGTTTTAATCTACTAAGTTATTTCCTATGGTTTCTTGTTTTGAATAGGTGTTTTTCACTTTGTGTTTTATTTTATTTTATTACATATAGTTATTTCACTGTCTCTGATAATTCAGATATCTGAAGTCTTTGTGAAAGTTTTCTTTTGTTTCTGTTGGATATTGTTTCTACTGATTCTCACCCATAGTAACTTATTTTGGGGGTACTTAGGCTTTATTATTGGGAGCTGCTCATTTTCCTTGGAAAATAACTTGTGGATTATTGCGGTATATTCCTCTAGAGAAGATTTGCTTGTGCTCCATATACTTGGGGCCTATTTAATTTAAAGTAATGGCTTGAGGCTTTATTTGGGGGGCCTGTTTTGGCTCTAGATTATGATATGTTTACATTCTTTCAGGGACAGAATTTTTTGGCCCTCAGTTCTGCTTAGCACCACAGGATTCCCCTGCAGTTGTCTCAGGGTGAATGGGTATGTGGGTTTTTCATACCTACCTAAATGGTCCAAACTTATTGGGAGGAAGGTCTCCTATAGGATTCTTCAAGTCTTAGGCTTTTTCTTCCATTGCTCCTCCCATACCCACAAAGAAGCCACAGCTGAAGTTCACCAGTTTGAACAAAACGACCTCAAGGCCACAGGACTGAGCAACTGCAAGGGTGCCATTTAGGTAAATAGACTGTGAATGGTGCCTCCTGGTTTTATACACCTGGACGAAGTGTATTGTCCATTTACCTCTCTTGGTTCCTACTTCTTGTTGAGCTGATAACTCCTCACTTTCAAGTCCATGTTTGAATGCTTTTAAAAAGTTTAGGATTTAAAAAAAATTAGCCTTGTTAAAAAATTGTTTCCAGTGGGAAGGGCAGTCTAAATGCCCAGCCTGCCGTATGCCTGGGGATAGAACTCTCGAAACTCCACTTTTTATACCCTGCAATTTATAAAGTATCTGATAGACTAATTTATTTAAATAATAATCACTTTTTTTCTAGCACTAAAGCTTTAACTAGGAATCATTTAATAGAATTATAAAGAATTCATAGTCCCTGTACTTAATTATCCCTCTGAATTTTACTAAAACATGTATTGGATTTACACTGAAATACCAAAGTAGTTCAAAGGTTTAACTGTGACCATAACTTTTTAAAAGTATTTCTCAGAAAATGAGTACATTAAGCCAGAATGATGTGTTTCGGTCACACAGAAAGTGTTGTGTCCCCATAGTTACATTAAACATAACAAGGGAAATGTCTTTTGGTGGTTGATAAGTT
This sequence comes from Tonatia bakeri, assembly GCA_004024845.1. Classification (NCBI taxonomy): domain Eukaryota; kingdom Metazoa; phylum Chordata; class Mammalia; order Chiroptera; family Phyllostomidae; genus Tonatia; species Tonatia bakeri. The sequence goes on from PVIA01001387.1 coordinate 47,817, forward strand.
AAAAGGAAGTGAGTCTTGTTGTACTACAATATTAAGGATGTTTTTGAACTTTTGTTTAAGAATGGAAGGTTTCAGATCCTTCTGTATTACCCCTCGCTCAAACATTTGTAAGTGTGGTTATGGAAAACCCACATGTGTAGTCAATGCTAAGACTCAGTGTACTGATGTCATGTAGAAAAAAAAAAACAACACGATGCAGAGATGTTTTTGTGTGGTTTATTTCGTTCCATCTGTTATTTATAGTATTGGCTCTGAAATACAATTCAGTAAAGTTAGAGCAATTAAAGGGAAGGGAAATCAGTCTTAGTCCAATATTATGTTAGCCCTACCCTTTGAATGGAAAAAATATTATAACACATACCAAATCAGCCTGGGAAACCATAGAGCCATTTGTGCCTGGCATGTAGTAGATATTCAATAAATGTTGAGTCAGTTAATTAATGGACAATATATAATGGGCTATTGTGAGGAAAGCATGCAGTGGTTAAAATGTTGTTTTCATAAAATTATGGGAAAAACATTAAAGAGAAAAGATGCCCGAGACTCAGTCCCCACTCTAGGGCTCCCCTAGTGCTATAGCCTTGGGTAACCCACAAGCACCTTGGGCCCCAATTTCTTCATCATTTACTCTACTCTTGAGTCAAACTGCCTTGACACTCCCTGCATGTGCTGCATGGTTTCCCAATTCGATGTCCTCGTCCTTACAGTTATCGAAAATGCCTTCCCGTCACTACATGACTAACCCTACCTAGCGGTGGCACCCTATTTCTTAGTGATCCTCCCGATACAAATACTCAGCTACCAACCTGTTTACACCGCCTCACCTAGAAATTACCTTTCTCTCTGAGCTCGCAGAATGCTTTTTCTCTTTTAACTCAGTGGTGTCATTTAATACTTTATAGCTTATATTATGAGCTTTTATGTAGATATAGGTACTATGCTGCTTCTTTGCTAGGCTGGTAGTTCATGAAGGTAGGGCTTATGTTTGCTATATTTTTGTAGTTACCCCCCCCCACGATACCTAGAAAAATACATTAACAATTATGTGTTTAGTAATTATCTGCTGAATCTGAAACTAGGAGATAATAATGCTTTTCTTGCTGATGAGAGATGAGAGAGGTATGTGACAGATGATCACCTGAGGTCATTTCCAGCTTTTAAACCAATGATTGTAGAACACTGATGGGGGATGATGGATATAAATAAGAGAAAAAAATTGTATAAGTTATTTATCCGTTAATGGAAAAGGAAAAGAGAATACTTGGATGGGTCAGAGCCCATTTAAAAGCAGAGATGAAGAGGAAAATTGATGATGTGAGAGTGGGAAATGACAGGGGCAGTATAGATTATTCTATTCTAGTCATTTTAAAAAGTTCTTTTCTCACTGCAGTTTTTAGACTACGCGTACCTGCCTACAGCTGGTATACAAGCCAGAGAGTGAATTGCAGCTTTAGAATGTGGTTAACAATCTCACAGACATAATGTCGAATTTAGAAAAAGCAGACAGTCCATTCTGTATGATTCCATTAACATGCAGTTCAAGAACAGAATTGCAGTACTTGAACTTTAAATTAATTTCTGGTGATAGAAGTTAAAATAGTAGTTACCCTTAGAGAGTGGTGACCGGTATGGGGCACAAAGGGCATTTAGAGGTGCTGGTAATTTTCTGTGTCTTGATCTGGATGGTGGTTACATGGTATATGCATATGTCAAATGTTTTCAGTTATATACTTAAGAGTTGTGCATTTTGCTGTATGTAAGTTGTACCTCAGTTTTTTTTTTAATGCAGTGAACAAATTTGGTTGCCGCATGTTACAACTGATGAGCAGGTCAAGGATAGATCCGAGCTATGCAGTGTGCCTCCTGGAAAAATGTGCAGCACACTTTTAAAATTTCAGAGTTTTCCCTTCAAACCTGTTACCAGATGGTTCTCATAAATAATGCATCAAAATATGGTTAGAACTAGAAGAATTTGTGATGTATGAGAAAATGAAAACAACCAATGATCATATGGTTTACTCACTTTGACTTTCTGGAAGAGTCAGGATCAATAAATTGTTGTGCGTTAAGAATGGAGTAATTACTATATGAGGAGACTTGCTAGCTGTGAAACCTCGAATAAGTGACAGGCTTTCTGGGCAGCAGATGCTTCCTGTTAAGTGGAAAATATTTTATCTGTTCAAAGATAGTGATCTCTTAAGACACCTTCCAGCTCTTAAAATATTTTTGACCTCTGGAAGTTGGAACTATAAGGAAAAACTCTGGTTAAAGCTTTTACACTATTGGAATTAAAATAGGAAAATGAGTCACTGTAAAAATCTGTAATAATAGGCAATAAAAAAAATGTAGGTGGAATTTGGGTCATGTCAAGTGGTAAGAGATCCAGGCAGAAAACATCTTTTCAGATACAGCCAGCTACTTCAAACCATTTGCTATTGTTCCCTGGAGATTTCCCTAGCCTTTAGCAAGGGGTTTACTTAATAGTGTGAAAGAGAGAGAGAGAGAGAGAGAGAGAGAGAGAGAGAGAGAGAGAGAGAGAGAGAGAAAGGAGGGAAGGAAGGGAGAGAGAAAGAAAGAGAAAGGGGAGGGAGAGAGAGAGGGAGAGAAAGGAAAGGAAGGAAGAGATGAGGGAATATTTTTAGACTTCAGTCAAAGAAAGTATTGCATGGTAAGTTTTTCCTTTTGGGGTTCATATTTGAAAAGAGTAAATCCATTACAGAAAATGGTATTTCATAAAATATATAGGCAGAGAAGAAGCACTAGTCTAATTTCAGCTTAAATAAAATCTCATGACTAGGAGGAACTGTAGGCATCATCTCTTCTTTCCATATTAGTGTGGGCATCATATCTATTTTTCTAAAGAGGCAGCTGAGGCCCCGTGAGACTAAAGGACTAGCCTAGCGTCACAGAGCTGGGAGGGGCACAAAGTAGAGACAAAAAGCCAGTTCTCAGCCTTCCAGCCTATTGTGTCTCCGCTACACCAGGCTGCCCCCTGTGGTTCCTTTTAAATGACTTGAACTCCAGGTAGGAGACAGGGAGGACTTCCACTATCCCTCGTTTTAAAAGCAGTCGAGAAAGTGGAAAGTTAGTGGAACTGGAAGTCAGAAGACCTGAGCCCTTCCACTTATAACTGACTATATGACTCTGGAAAATCATTTAACTTTTCTGAGCCTCAATGTTCTCACTGACAAAGCACCTCACAGCGTCACTGAGGCAGAGATCAGTTGATGTAATCTACAGAAAAGTGCTGTAGAAGTTGTAAACCAAAATATGATTATTAAAATGGGAAATTAAGGAGTTAGTAATTGCAAAACAATAATACCTGATAGTCATGCTCTGGGTGAGTACATGTTAACAGCAGGGCTGCTATTAGCATGTATAAAAATCAGCAGTCCTGTAACAGAAATGTCCTGTATTTATTGTAACAGTCTAATGCTGTCACTTTTCATAAGTCTCCAAGGAACCTTTCCCAATGTGTAGATGCTGGTTGTCAAAAGAACCTTTGTATGAAGACACATGTCTCTAACCTCCTCCATATTTTGCATTATCAATCTTTTAAAATTTTGAACCCCAAATAGTCAACATGCTATCCTATTGTTATTTTAATTTGTAATTTCCTAATTATTAGTCAGGCTTGACATCTTTTTCTTGGATGTACAGACTGATGAAGCTTTATGGAAGGCTGCTAGAAAGTAAAGACTTAAGAGCACATATCCTTCAGACCGGAAATTCCATTTTTCAATATCTCCCTTGGAGAAATAATGCTCACGTACATGTACATAGAAGCATGTACAAGGTTTTTCACTGTAGTGTTGTCTGAAATACCAGACAACTAAAAACAGCCTAAATAACCACCAACAGGAAGAGTGGTCAGATAAATTGTGGGATATCCAAACCATGAGAAACTATGTAGCCATTGAAAAAGAGTAAGTGGAGCTTCAACATGAGAAAAAATCAAGTTGCAGAATAATATGTACAATAAAACATCGCTTACTTAGAAAATGAAAATAAAACCATATATTTCTATATGCATTTATATCATGTAAGTGATCAGCAAATGTCTTCAGAGTCCCAGAACAAACTGAAAATAGGTTACTTATGAAGAGGAGACCAAGTGTGAGTGCAGAAACTTTTGTATTCTTTGTATCGTTTTAATCTTTAAAACAAGAATGCATTTGTGGCCCCGGCTGGCGTAGCTCAGTGGATTGAGTGTGGGCTGCAAAACAAAGGGTCACCAGTTTGATTCCCAGTCAAGGCACATGCCTGGGTTGCAGGCCAGGTCTCCCAGTTGGGGGTGTGCGAGAGGCAACCAATAGATGTTTCTCTCTCTCCCTTCCTTCCCCACTCTCTACAATTAAATAAATAAAATCTTAAAAAAATGTATTTGTGTATTACTTGATAAAAAATAAAGTATGGTTTATGGGCCCTGGCTGGCATAGCTCAGTGGATTGAGCGTGGGCTGCGAACCAAAGTATCGCAGGTTCGATTCCCAGTCAGGGCACATGCCTGGGTTGCAGGCCACGGCCCCCTGCAACCGCACATTGATGATTCTCTCTCTCTCTTTCTCCCTCCCTTCCCTCTCTAAAAATAAATAAATAAAATCTTAAAAAAATAAAGTATGGTTTAAAAATTATGATGAACATTGAACTGTAAAATTTAAAAGAAAGAATATTACTATTTCAGAACTTGGTTTATTAAAATTTCTTGGATTTTCCAGAGTTGCAAGATAAGAATGAATCCAACTAAAGCTGAATTAATATGATACCTGTTATTTAAATGAAGAGTATAAAGTATTGTCAAAAATCAAAGTCAACTACTATGTGGATATTTGATGCTGTATAGAAATGGACTGACTTTTCTTCCACTTTTTGTCCAGATATCGAAGAGACACAGATTGAAGTTTACCTTTCATGTCGCTGGTTTTAATTTGCTTAAACAATTGTGTCCCTCATTAATATTTTAAATTGAGCAGAGTCCGTGTCAGTGAGAAATGGGCTTTCCTTTTTGGCGTTGCCTTTTTCCTCTGATCACAAAAGTATCATACGCTTACTTTATTACTAAAGAAACATGAAGAACACTGGAAGTTAGGGGGGAAAATGTAGTCCCATCATCAAAAAGAAATGTTTTAACTCTTTAGGTGCTCCCCCTCTATATATGTTTTCGTGGCACTGAGTTAATACTGTGCTTAATGTTTTGTGTCCTTTTTTTTCTATTAACATTTTATTGTAAGTATAATATGAAGGATCTGCATATTCTCAAAGATTCTTCAAAAATGTTTACTATGGCACAATAACATTCCAAAGTATAGATATACAATAATTTATCTATCTATTCTTCTATTATAGGATATTTAGCTTGTTTTCATGGTTTTCACTCTCATACTTACCTCTGGAAAACATCTCGGCATGATTCTTTGCTTTCATCTTTGATTATGTCCCTGGGACATACGCCTAGAAATGTCATTACAGGTTTGCGCTGGTTATTTGCCACTGCCAACCCCACCCCTTCTCTACTTTTCTTCATTCTGTTTTTATAGATTGCATTTCCAGGATCCCTTGCCCTTTGGGGTTTGCTGGGTGGCTCCAGAGGTGATTAGAGGGCCAAAAGAGAGAAGTCTGGGCCTTCCTGCTTTGAGACACCGATGGCACGCCCCGCCCCATCTCTGGCACAGCCGCCTTTCTTGGTGGTTCCTCCTCCAGCTTTTACTGGATTCCACACGATTACTTTCAACCTCTGGCCATTTACCTCACTGTTGTTCTCTAGGGGCCTCAACATCCCTTGTTTACCCCCTTAACCTGGCCTACCCATCTGTAAGTAGTTCTTTTATTAAAGTCTCTTCATTTGAACCATTCTGCATGAAATCTCTTTCCCTCTGGGATCCTGACAGACATAAACTTTTAAATGCATTCTTGATAGACACTGCCAAGCTGCACTGTGGAAAGGTTATATCCATTTACACTCCCATTAGTAGTGTGTGAAAGCCTGCTGAGATGAGCTCTTAAAGTGGCCTTAGATTTTTTTTAATGCATCTGTCTCCTGATTGTTGTCGGGTGCCTTCCTCTCTGATGTTGCTCATAGGCAGGGAATTCTGCTACAGGCCATCTAAGGAAAACTCATGCAGGACAAAGATGAAAATATTGGGATGAGTTGTTGTGTATCACTTGGAAACTTGAACTTCACCACGTAAGAAGAGAGTCTGGATTGTATTATGAAAATGACTCCTTTGACTGCCACCTGTGAATAAGGAGGAATGCATTCTGCTTGGGCACACAGATTGTATGTGGTGTGGCTGGGGGTTGTCGGCTCACATGCAGATGACAGTTAACACTCGGCCAGGAAACCAGTGGGGATTGTGTGCTGCTGTCTATAAGGTCTAAGTACCCAACTTGTGGAAGAATTCCTGCTTGGTCTTCCTAGTTCTGGCTTCCTTAGGAAAGAAGTTTGCGGATATATGGATTTTGAGACAGAGAAACATCCACAAAGACATCTTCTTCCCTTCTCAAATAAGAGGCAACTACGCTACTGACATTTTACACATGGTTGCTAGAAAGTGGCTGAGATTTTGGCCAAGCTGACTCATGACACAGGTGGAAATGCACTTTTCAATTTCCTTGTAAAATAATGAGACACCTAGTGGGCACAACGTGAACATGTCTTTGTGGGAGATGGTGAGTCACTTTCTAGGTAAATGATATTCAATAACTGCCTCAATGCTTAATTCTACAACAATATCCTTATTACAGAAATACCCGGAGCCAGGAATCAGACCAACATATTCTATAATCAAGATACACTGTTATCAGCCCTGACTGGTGTGGCTCAGTGGCTTAAACACTGGCTTGCAAACCAAAGGGTCACTGGTTCCATTCTCAGTCAGGGCACACACCTGCATTGCAGGCCTAGGTCCCTGGTGGGGGATGTGCAAGAAGCAACCACACATTGATGTTTCTCTCTCTCTTTCTCTCTCCCTTCCCCTGTCTCTAAAAATAAATAAATAAAATCTTTAAAAAAAGATACATTGTTATCGTATATTTTGTAGTACTCAATAGTTCTCAAAGTCTTTTAAATATAACATTTCTTTCCATAACAGATTAATAGTCTCTACCACCAGGCTGTGGGCTCCCTGAGGGTAGGGACCACACCAGTTTCCTCCCAACACTAGCTTAATCTCAACTGCATAAAAAACAAGTGTTCAGTAAAAGCCTGATGAACTGAATTCATCTGAATGACCTGCCCCAAGAGGTGGGAGAGTTTCTAAATTTTTTTCTAGGTGAGGAAACAAAAGATCAAAGATTCAAGACAGTGTCCTGCAGTTTATTAAGTAGAAGCGCCAGCTGTGAATCACATCCTGTACTCCTTGACTTTTGCCCATACCTGAACAGAGCACGAGGGAAAGCCCCCTTGCTTACATGAATGCTCACTGGCTTCCCCGCTGGTTTCAGTTAGCAGCATCTACCTTTATTCCATTGCTGGGGATCCTTTTGGAAGGTCTCAGTATTTAAATCAGGGGCAGTCAACATGACCCAAGTGAGGCCCCTGTGAGAGGCCTTCCTCAGAGAATTTTCCACATTAGATTACCCGGTACAAACCTCCTTTTTCATCTCATTATGGGGCTTATGCCTTTTTATCTTCACATTTCACACGTTCTATCAACTACCTGGAGTATAGATGGAGTAATTTGCTTTTGTTACCAAGGCTTAGTCAAGGGACTTGTAAATCCCAAGGTGTCCCTGGCCAGGCTTTGTCTTTGGAAGGCATCTTAGGAAAAGTTCTCTTCACACGACATGTAAGAGGGTAACAAATCACTGTTTCTCAAACAAGGGTTCAAGGACCCTTGGAAGTTCCCCTGGAGTCTAGGAAGTATCTATGAATATTCTTGATTTTAAATATTCTTCCATGAGCATCTAAAGTTAACAAGCGCCTGCTGGACCACCTGGCTAGGTACCGCATAAGTGAATCTTGGATTTACTGTCCCACATAAAATGTTTATCTTGGTATCCAGTAATCAACTAAAATAATGTCATATAACTTTAAAAAATAGAACCAAAGTGCCCTTTGACAGAGGATTGGCTAAAGAAGATGTGGTACGTGTATACTGTGGAATACTACGCGGCCATAAGAAAAGATGTAATACTGCCATTTGGGACAACATGAATGGACCTTGAAGATATTATGCCAAATGAAAAAAATCACTCAAAAAAAATATCTAAGAACCGTATGATTTCACCCATATGTGGGATATAAACTGAAACTCATAGACACAGACAACAGTATGGTGGTTACCAGAGGGAAGGGACTAGGGGGTAGTGAAGGGTAAAAGGGACCAAATATATGATGATGGGAGATTGTTTGACTTTGAGTGGTGGGCACACAATGAAATGTACAGATCATGTATTATAGAAATGTATACTTGAAACCTATATGATCTTATTAACCAATGAACCAATGTCACCCCAATAAACTTAATTTAAAAAATTATCCACTCAGCACTATTTAACCTGCAGCCTTTCAAAATAACTATTATTTTGTACTGAGCTCACTTGAAGATTTTTGTTAAGAAAACCTGAAAATAAAAATCAAGATACCATGTAATAGGTGCCATGGCTTAAAAGTCTTCCAAAGAGATTTTATTTTGGTCTATTCTAGTGAGACTGGAGGTGAGAAGATAAACATGTAGGAGGCACTTACAGAAGTTCCGGTGAGAGATCAGAAGGCTCAGACTAAGGCAGTGTTAATAAAGGTCGTAGGGTATGGAAGAGGAGGTCTTAGGAGGTATTTAAGTAGGAAGACTCGGCAGTACTGGGTGACAATTCGGTAAAGGGAATCAGAGAAAGGGAGGAACTGAGAGAAAAAGCCAAGTGGGTGACTGGTGTTGTTCTTCTGCCTTATTGTTAGTCATTCCCCCATACTTCCAGTTTCATGAACCACAAAGAGGTATTTTTTTGCAGGCCACATGTACCAGGTCCCAAAGCAGGGAGCAGAATTTCATGGATGGAAGTGAGGAAGTTCAGACCACATTGATGGAGCAGGGCCACACAAGCAGTTAGAAGTAAGTTTTCCTCTCAATCATTTTGCCCCCTTGTTGGGGATATACTTTGCTGGTCTCAGCTCCAAGCCCCTACCAGAAATCTGCACCATCCTGCCATTGCAACAGTGGCTGCTCAAGTCTGCCCCTCTAGGACACAGGTGGCAAACATATGGCCTATGGGCCGAATCCGACCCTCCACCTTGTTTTATCCGGCCCAGCACCTTGTTTCTACCTGGTGGCAGCGCCAAGTTCCTCGCACCTAGTTAAGGAGTAGTTACATTGATGTAGTCCTAAAATTACATTCGGCCCTTTGAAGGCAACCATGAGGCTGATGTGGCCCCCAGTGAAAATTAGTTTGACACCCCTGCTCCAGGGCCTCACTTACCTCTCACTTGGTGGTTAGACTTCTTCTAATTAGAACACCATTCCACTTCTGCCTTGGTCAGAGAAAAAGGGCGACAAGCCTAAGGGAAACTGACATCATCCCAGGTGGGCCATGCTCACTTTTCGCCATAGAGTATATATGCCTTCATACTAAAGCACAGCCCAAGTCCTCTCTGAAGGGAGAGGCAGCTCAGAAGTCCCCTAGTGGTTATGTCTTCTTCCCTCTGTGCCATCCGAGCCAGTGAAGGAAGGGGCAGTGTGCAAGCAGCAGGGAGAGCTGTGCCACTTCTGCCTGACCTGTTGTTCCAAGCCCTCTTCTTCACAGGAGTCCATCACATCAAGCCCTGAATGTCGATGGTTTTTCAGTTTTGACCATCAGCAACCATGTGTGCAACCAGGGTTGAAAACAAGCTAAAACGCCACTCTTCCTTTCCCATTAAAAAATATACGTTAGAATGAAAGTGGGTGAAATTCTTGTGATTACAGGTAATTTTGAATTCTCTTGATGTTAAAATTGTTGACACACACGAAAAATTGAAATATCATTCAAATACCATAAAATCATCTTTTCAAAGTGTACAATTCAGTGGGTTTTAGTATATTCAAAAGGTTGATGATTCATAACCATCATCACTATTTAATGCCAGAACATTTTCATCACCCCCCAAAGTCCCGATGCCCATTAGCAGTCTACTTATTCCCCTTTCGCCCCAGGCCCTGGCAACTACTAATCTACTTTCTGTCTCTTTGGATTTGCTTATTCTGGACATTTTATATAAATTCAGTCATATGACATGCGGCCTTTTGTGTCTGGCTTATTTCACGTAGCAGGTTTCCCAGGTTCATCCATGATGTAGCATGTATCAGCACCTCATTTCTTTTTTATGGCTGAATATTTCTTCCATTCATCAGTTGATGGACTGCTGGTTTGTTTTCACTTTCTGGTCCTTATGAATAATGCTGCCATGAGAAACTTTTAAGTCTAAGTTATAAAAATTTGGGTCTGTAAATCTTCAGACGTGTTCTTGGAGTCTGTGACTTTACAAATTTGAGAAATACTGACCCAACGCAGTGTGATGCCATTGTTTCATAAACACAGAAATTGATTAGGTCATACTTACAGAGCTAATGGAAGCTTCTACGGCTAGATTCAGAGCACAAGCTCATTGCCTTATCTGTAAGAGGGGGATATCATGGTTTAGGGTCTTCCCAAGTCATCCGTTCCATTCTCAAGCGGTGAGAGCCACCACTGGCAGTGTGGTTAACACTTAACTAATAACACCGGTGTATGTTGATCCAGTCCAGATGTTGGGCAGCTTTTAATTTTCCAAACCTGGCCTGAATACTGATAATATGTCCTCAGGCTAAAAGCCAGCAAAAAGAATCACCTGGCCAAACATCCCCTGGCCAGCTGCTTTTCTTCGAATGGCCTCCCAGGGGAGCTCCCTGGACAAACAAACCTTGTTGACCTAGTTTGAAGGGCTGGAAAGTTATCGTGTGAGTCACTGGGACAACAGAGCAAAGTACCAGACCCTTGAGAAACTATAGCACAGACTTCCAATGTCATTTGTGTCCCCATGGGGTGGGACCAGGAATCCCAGGGAGGCCTGCCACTTTTCACCCGGCTGCTCCTGCAAGTTGTTTCTAAGTTCTCTCTACGCCGTGCCCCAGAGGCCCATTTCTGTTTTCCTCTCTGGGGCTTTGCCCACGGCAGTTCAGAGAGTGACAGCTCAGTTGGAGGAAACCAAAACAAACCTGGACACTCAAAGGAAGACATTCAGTGTTGTTTGGAGCAAGGCCACAGGCTCTCAATGGGAAGAAGTGCTGAAGCAGCTACAAAAGTTTCAAATGAAAGACCAAGAATCAGAAGCAGTATTTTAAAATAATACTCACATGACTGAGGCCGAGCCTTGCAAAAGAGTACCTCCGTGTTACTTAAGGAGTGTTTTATAATGTTCTGAAAATGCTACTTCCTAAATCATACAAAGAGCTAGAGAAGAGATGCCCATAAAACTTGTTACATGTAGATGGCGTGAACACATTGTGGCCTAGATGGTATGCTGTCAGAAAGAGAGCCGAAAGCTTGACCAGTCCTCAGACGGCTCTCCCATGGGTATGAAGGGTTTCTGGGGAAGAGTGAGTACCAAAGAGGGGACAAAAGAACAGGGGTTGACAGGAACAGGCGAGGTGAGAGTCATCCACAGGATTCTTTTTTTTAAAGCATCACTTTATTGTAACACTAATTCTAGGGTCTTCATCATTAGGATAATGTGGCTTTAATACATAATTTGATCCAGGCTTGTATAAATTCATGTTTGATGCATGTTTTAAGAGAGTGAGCTACTGTTAAGTTTCTCCCACTATATGAATGGCTCTGAAGTCTCTCTCCTTCATGATTTTTGATTTTTGTTTTTTGTTTTGTTTTGTCTTCCTTCACAGTTTTGAAGGATAAACATTTGTGCCTGGAAGAACTGGAAGAAGACAATTTGATCACCAAGTTTTTAGTGACTACTGCCCTCTCTTCCCCTCACTACACTTCTCCCTTTCTCCCTTTCTGCTTCTCTCAACGCCGACGGATCTGGCCGAAGGGCAGCAGGTTTGCAGAAACATGCCGTTCACGGCCTACACTGGTGCCCTCGCTGCAGATCGCTCCAGAGCGGCTATCTCCAGGCTTGGGCAGTGTCGCCATCGGCCTTCGTCATCCCAGTCCAGCCGTCGGCCCTGTGTGCTGGGTGCCCACAGAACCAGCAGGCCAGTCCCAGGCATGCCCTCTAGATGCTTGGGGACTAGAGAAAATATTTGGAATTAGACAATTATGATAAAAAAAAGAACAGACCACATAAAGCTAAGTATTTCATCTGAATGGATCTTCCTGATGCATGAGAGTCATATGACTGTCCACTGGAACTTCCTGTAGTGATGAAAATGTTCTACATCTGTGCTGTCTGACATGGTAGCAACACATGGCCATTGAGCATTTGATATGTGACTAGTGAGGAACTAAAGTTTTTATTTAATTTTATTTTAATTAATTTAATTGAAACAGTCAACATGTGACTAATGACTACTATAGAGATACTAGCATGTGGTTTTTATTTATCTATTTTTTTTGCTGCGAAAAGCTTTATTGCTTTCATTTGGTCCATAGCATGGGAGAGGGTTCCAGAATGGTTAAAAGGCTTCTGAGTGGCTGCAGGTAGAGGCACAGTCACAATCTGACACCAGGGGATGCAGAAGGAACCCTCAAAGGCCTCTGGACTCCAAAGAGTCCAAGTCATGCTTGAGGATGACCCTTTCAAAAAGACACTCACCCAGGCCAGTCTGCAGAGCTGGTCAGATAGTTGCCCGTCTTCTTGATGAAGTGGTTCTCCAGAAAGTTGCAGAGATGGGGGTCCACATGGGCAGAACCCAGGGCATGAAGATCCAAAAGGGCCTGGTTCCAGTTCTTCTCCATGACCATAGCAGCTTCCATTCTGTTCTGGGCTTTACCCCACTCATCTTGTGACAGCTTCTGCAAGTCCCAGAAAAGGGTGCAGCCACGATGCTGGTTTTGCATCTTCAAGAAATACTGGGTGCCCGTAAGCTTTTCTTTGGCCAACTTGAGGAAGAAGTGGCCCATACCCTGAAGGGCCACATAGTCACAGTTGAAATAGCCCAGAGAGAAGTAGGTGTAAGAGGCCCAAAGGTGCCGGTTGACCAAGTGGTTGACAGCAGCCTCCACTAGAGTGGAAAAATTCTAAGGAATCTGGGAGCTCATGATTGCTGGGCAATTGGAGTTAAGCTAAAAAAATGGCGTTGGCTGGCCCTGGAGGCAGAGGATGGCTGAGGTGGTTCCGAAGGCTACCACTGGAAAGGGTTAGAAAGTGGTGGGAGGCTGAACGAAGGGGCATCCCTGGGTCTGTTTAGTTCAAACACTGTTGAAGCGAGAGACAGATCTGCAGGACTGTTGGGCGCACTGCTGACAGACATACTAGTGTTTTAAAAGCAGAGAAGAGTAGGCCAGACATTAGTGACGTTAGTGTTTGAGTCCTGGGTTCAAATCCTAGCTCTTCTGTGCTACTAGCTTGTAACCCAAGAAGAGACACTTAAACTCACCGTCTCTTTTTACACAGCTGTAAGATGGGCTAATAATGTCGTGGTATTATTATGATAGGTAAGGTGGATGGGGCCTTGGGTGACAGGAAGGAGTCATTTATCAGTGTCCTCAATCAACAAAACAGGCCGCAAGTATCGGGGAAAGGCAGAGGAGGTCCAAGGGGTGCATAACTTTTTCACAAACTGGGAAAGACCATCTGTTTTGCCAAATTGTTGCAGTTGCACTAAAATCTCACATTTACAGTTCCTTTTACTTTTTCAATGTTTTCATTAGAATCTTTCACTTTTATTCTGAAAAGCAGCCAAGGCAAAAACTATTAATTTGATTTTGCAGATGAGAAAACAGAAACCCAAAGAAAAGAAATTAATGGCTCCAAAATATTACACTGAGGAGTTAACAGAGGAGAGAACAGTGGCTCTGGTGGGTCCGATACCAAGGCTTGCTCTGTCCCACGCTGCCGGAAAGTCCTCAAACCTGCACGAGGTACAAAAAAGCCTCTTCTCAATTCTGTTCCCGTCACCTCTCCAATCAGCCATTAGTGTGATATCTGTCCTGGCATTGGCCTGTTCACAAAACTGGGTAACGAAACTGTTCTCTGAAAGGTGGCAGCTGTAATCTTTGCCATCAGAGAATCCCAGACTTGTCTCCCACATGACTGTGAAGAAATGCTTTTGTTCTTTTGCTATCTCATCCTTTCGTTGGCTGAGTCTGTAAATGCTCGCTAGTCAGGCACTGAGAGTATTTCAGCAGCTCTGGGCTTTACTTTGACCTTTGCACATCCATTTGCCTGCATCTTCATGCCTGTGATTATTTAATTGCTTTCTTTTAATGCTTGTGAATAAGAGCTCTGTCATCTGAGAAAGGATCAGGAAAAACAGAACCATAAAACTGAAAGACAGGAAAACCATTTTCCATATTGTGGTGCACAACCCCGCCCCCTATTGACTGAAGCCTGACAGTTTAAAACCACGAAAGGAAATTCTTTACAGCTTTAATGAGGAATAATTGATGTATCATAAATTGCGCTATTTAAAGCATATGATTTGATGAGTTTTAACATGTGTATGTGTCTTTGAAACCACTACAGTCAAGATAATGAACGTTGTCATCGTAGACAGCTTTTCCGTTTTAGGGTGGAACAGGGTGAGTGCTCCCAGTTGAAAACTATATAGTGCTGCTGGCACCTGCAGGGCCATCTTTATTTCGATCTCTGTTTTCATTGGAGAGGCAGCTTTCCATTTGACCTCTGCATGGCTTTGCCTCCTTTCCCACAGTTACAGCATTCCTCCTTCTGTTCACAGCCAACTCTTCCCCCGGTGCTCCGTGTTCCATCCCCGCCCCACTTCCCAGATACTTCCACTGTGGAGCAAGCCTCCCCTTTCCCTGCTGAATCATCCCCTTCTTATCTACAGGCTCTTTTCAGTCTGAAAAATAAATAAAAACAAAAACAAACAAAAAATTAAATGCCTTTTCCTGTCTCCCCATTCCTTCCTTCAGTCACTCCTTGCTCTATGTCCTATCTTCTCATGACCGGACTTCCGGAAATAGTTGTCCAAACTCACTCTCTCCACTTCCTCACTTCCTCTCTTAGGCCATTCCCCTGCCCCCTCCAGGCAGACACTGTTCTTGGCCAGGTCACTTACTAACCTTTTGTGACCTCCCTGTTGTGACGTCCAGTGAGCCCATCTCCATCCTTATCGTACTGGGACACAGTTGACCCCTCTATCCTTTACAAAATAGCTGGGTCATTTTCACAAAAGTAATTTATGCTGTTTTTTTTTTTTTAAGAGTCAAACAATACACGAAAGCATTAGGAAATTCCTCCTAGACTCACCCTCTCTCACTGCTGTAAGAAACTTCAGCTGCTAGACAGCTACCTCATGCAGCTGCCCAGTGCACAGAACAGCCTCAGGAAGTCCCAGAAATTAGTCACTGTAGACTTCTAATTTGGGGAAAATCCCTTAGTTGCTCTATTATAGCCAAGAAATTGTTATAAACAAACATGCATGCAGAGAAGGGCCTGCATTCAGTAACTCTTCGACTCCTGTCCTGAGAGTTGGTTTAACTAGTCTCCTGGTGATGACGTGGTGGCTAGTTCCACATGACTAGTCCCTGTTGGCCTCTGCAGGCAGGAAGCCTGCCTGGCCGTTCCTTTCCTGATAACACCCATTGTATCCCCTTCCTAAGGCTTATAATTGGGAGAATGACAGGAATGAAGCATAACGGCTGACCCGGTGGCTTTATTGTTTTTTTTAAGTAATGATTTAATTTTTTAGAGTGAGAGAGAGAGAAACAACGATTTGTCGTTCTTCTCATTCATGCATTCATGGGCTGCTCCTGTATGTGCTCTAACCGGAGGTTGAACCCAACCGAGCTGCCTGGCAAGGGCCTGACCCAGTGGCTTTAAAGGCGTATAGGTTTTTAGACACACACACACACACAAAGTGTTCTCATGAGCAATGTTTTTACCCAAGATAAAGTACAAAACAGGAAATAAAAACCACCCCTAAAACCTCCCCAACCCAGAGCAAGAGCCGTAGCAACTTTGGTGAGCATGCTTTAGACACCTCTATGCAGTATACGCACATACACGGGGTCGTGATTTACATGCTCTGTACCGGCTTCTTCCCACTCAGAATACGCAATGGGTGGAGATCCGAGTCACCAGCTGCGGACCGACACCGCGATTGCTAATGCTTGCCAGCCGTCAGCGTCCTCCTGGTGGCCGTTTCCTTTGTTCGCATTATGCTTTTTACCATAAACTACACAACGATAAACATCTTGTGTTCAGCTTTTCGCGCGCTCACAACTTTCTCCTGAGGCTAGTTTCCAGAGTGGACTAGCTCAGTGCAATGGAGCGTACATTTTGCATTTTGATACAGATGGGCTCACTTCCTTCCGGGAATGTTATACCAGTTTGTTTTCCCGGGACAGCTCGGCACCATTGTCTCCAACATTGCGCTTTGTCCATTTCAGGTTTTACATGTGGTTTTGTAGACTGGTTCAGTTCGTTTGGTCAATTTGGATGTTTTTTATTTCACTAAGTTCATCTCATTCACACTTATTATTTTAATTATTGTGTAGAGTTTTAGTTCTGTATCTCATCTCGTTTTCTGTTTTTCTGCTTCCTTGGCATCTCTTCCTTCTTTTCTTTCCGTAGATTCTCTTTGTTTTCTTTGGATTTTTTTCATTCTGATCATTTTTAGGGTATTTTGCCTGCTTTTAGTTCTGTAAGTGGACATTTGTACCTTTCGTTAGCTATATCTTTCCTAAATAGCACAGTAGTTACTGCTCTCTGATAATAGCTAATCTTTATTTTTTGTTCACTTTGCCCTCATAACAACCCTATAGGAATGTGTTTTCTCTCCTTCTTCCAACTAGCCCATATCCCAGGCCTGGGTCATCCAATCTTAGTGTCATGTGTATCCTCAAAATTCCTTCGGAGAGAAAAATCGTACCCTGGTTGGGTCTGAGCTCGAAGAGCGCCCCCTGCCCAGCTGGGCAATGATGATGACTTCTGTTTAAAGCCATTTAATGTCCCTTCCTCAGTTGACAGTGTCTCAAAGGCATTATTTTCTAACCAGTGCAAGCTGCTCTGGTACAGGCTGTGCTTTCACATAGATGGCCCCATTGCCCCTCAGAGCAGGCTGGTAAAAAAAAATTCTGATCTCCCACATTCATGGCAAGAGAACTGAGTTTTCAAAAAAAAAAAAAAGAGCATGTGTGACTTGCCTTTGTGATCAGTACTCCGTGGGAGCACTCGGCTGGTGTCCTTTGACTGATGGTCACATTAAGAAGAAGAAGAAAAATAAAACAGTCAAAAGCAAGAAAATCTAAAACACCAAATTGAAATTCTTTAGACTTTTGTCAAAGAATATACTTTTAACTGGGTGCTAGTTAACTCATCTCTCCATTGAAAGAAGTTATATATATGGAAGATTGTTTGGAGTATATAAAAGCCTATGCTTCTCTGTAGATTAGCATTTTCTAAAAGGGGTTGTTTGGATTTAATGCACGATGATAATAAGTGTTAAGTAAAAAATGGGTATGGTCAACTAATGAGGGAAAACACTGTGTTGAAGTTGCTCTCAGAAATAGCTCAAAGAGTTGCTTTTTAAAAAATTATGTTTTATTGATTATGCTATTATAGTTGTCCTGATCTTTCTCCCTTTGCCCCCCTCCATCCAGGGCCCCCTACTCCCCCAGGCAATCCCCCCACCCCACTGTTCATGTCCATGGGTCATGTGTAGAGGTTCTTTGGCTATTCCTTTTCCTACACTGTACTTTACATCCCCATGGCTATTCTGTAACTACCTATTTGTACTTCTTAATCCCCTCACTTCCTTACCCCTTCTCCCCTCCCCCCTCCCATCTGGCAACCATCTAGTAACAAACTCCTTTTCTCTTGCTGCTTTTAAGTATCTCTTTATCTTCAACCTTTGGCCTTTTAATTATGATGTGTCTTGGAGTGGGCCTCTTTGCATCCGTCATAATTTGGACTCTCCGTACTTCATGGATTTGCATGTCTATTTCCTTCAACAAATTGGGGAAGTTTTCTGTCATTATTTTTTCAAATAGATCTCCAATTTCTTGCTCTTTCTCTTCTCCTTCTGGCACCCCTGTGATGTGAGTGTTGGACCTCTTGAAATTGTCCCAGAGGCTGTTTATACTATCCTTGTTTTTTAAAATTCTTTTTTGTTCTTGTTCTGATAGGTTGTTCTTTGCTTACTTGTGTTCCAAATCATTGATTTGATTCTCAGCTTCATACACTCTACTGTTTATTACCTGTAAGTTGTTCTTTATTTCAATTAGTGATTCTTCATTTCTGACTGGATCTTTTTTATGTTGCTGAGGTCCTCACTAAGTTCCTTGAGCATCCTCCTAACCAGTGTTTTGAACTCTGCATCTGACAGATGGCTTACTTCCATTTTGTTTAGTTCTTTTTTCTGGAGTTTTGATCTGTTCTTTCATTTGGGCCATGTTTCTTTGTCTCTTCATTTTGGCAGCCTCCCTGTGTTTGTTTCTATGTATTAGGTAGAGCTTCTTTGACTCTGTGTGTTGGTAGCATGGCCTAATGTAGTAGGTGTCCTACAGGGTCCTCTGGCACAGCCTCCCCTGTCACCGAGCTGGGCACTTGAGGTGCACCCTTCCTGTGGGCTGAGCACACCCTCCTCTTGTATTTGAGCCTTGGTTGCTTTTGGCAGGTCAATGGGAGGGATTTACCCAGACCAGTTGGCTGCAAGGATTGGCTGTGACCACTGACCACCAACCTCCACCCTCCATGGAGGATCAGCTATGCTGGGGCAGGGTGGTGGTGCTCTGATGTGGCCTCTAGCTGTCCACTGGGTACACTGACCCTGGGGTTTCCTGGGTGGTGCAGGCCAAGGTCAGCACCACCTGTGTTTTGCCTGGGGCATCCTGCCTGAGCTGTAAAGCAGTCTGAGATGGCTGCTACTCATGTTGGACTTGGAGATCCTCAGGTGAAGCCAAGCTGTGAATCTAATATGGCTGCCGCTAGGGCTCACTGAAGCCAGCTATTGCTTGCTTGTTTGATAGGATTTCTGAGCCAAGGCCAGCCATCCTTATGGAAAAGCAGCTTGGGCAGGCCCATAAATTGGATAGGGCAGAGCCTCTGGGGATCTCCAAGGTCAAACAGCGTAAGCCAGGTTAATGGAATCTCAGATATGGTACTGGTTCTATGGGAGGAGGGTTTAGCAAAGGGACAATGGCCTCTGCTCACCTTGACGCTACACACTTCAGTTCCTCCCTGTATGACACGGGTGACTTTCAAGCTGCTATCCTGGTGCTGAAGCTCAGAGGGAGTGAGTCTGAGTAGGTGCGTGCATGTTTGGGTTCTTTAAGAAGTTCTTTATACTTATAATAAACAAGATTGAGTGCCAAGGGAAAAAAGAAGAAGAAGAAATTCTTTAATTGCTTGGTGCTCCAGAATTCTTTCCATTGACACAATCCCTGCTGGTGTTTGCAGCCAGAAACTGTGGAAACTTATCTTTCTGGTACTGGAATCCTGGGTTTGGGGGGCGGGGAGCCTGGTGTGGGGCTGGGACTCCTCACTCCCGCAATATCCCTCCCAAAGTTTTATCCATGTGGGTGTTGGACCAGCCCGTTCCTCATCAGCACCCCTCTTACCAGTCTGGATGGTTGTGTATTCTTTAATTCTATAGTTGTCAGACTTCCATCCAGCTCAATTTATAACATCCGAGTGATGGTTGTTTTATATTTTAGTTGTAATTTTGATGTGGTTGTGCGAAGAGGTGAGCTGTGTCTGCCTGCACCGCCATCTTGACCGGAAGCGACCAGAGTTGCTTTTAGTAGGCTAATGTGCACCATGAATCTATAAGAAGATATCATACGCAAACTTATTTGATCTCTATTAATATCTAATAGGATACTAGTGTTTTGTGGCACATAATTTGGGAATCAATGATAGGTGAGAAAGGGTTCCATCAAAACCCCTTCTAATTTTAATGGAAGAAAGTAAGTTCAGATCTGCGAAGTATAAAGCAAGTTTTTGAGAGAAATAGAGAACACTTCATTTATTAGCTTTCAAAATTAAGAACGGAGATCAGAAAACTGTTTGAGTGAGAAGGTGGACCAGTGTGTACCGACACTTACCGAATGCTGGCTGTCTCATGCACTTTATCTCAGGGGACCCAGACAGGCTTGGGCAGGCTTCGTTTCCCCACCACGCAGGTGATACGACTGAAGCTGAGGATGGATGATGCTCTGCTCAAGGTCCACAGCGCTTGGAAGTGAGGAACAGGGGCTTGAGTCCCTGCCCGTGTGTTCTCAAGCCTCTGCTCGTTCCTTTGTAACACTTTTCAAACAGATTATCTTAAAACATTTATCAGTTTTCAACACAGCCCACTGCTCATGGGAGACCCTCGTCGTCTCGTCCAGGGCAGCCTGGTTCTGCCCTGGGTTCTGGTGTCTAAAGTGAATTCACAGCCACCATGGCAAGCAAAAAGGCAAAGACCAAGCCGCCAAGAAGCACCCCCAGCGGGCAACATCTAACGTACTCCCTATGTTCGACTGGTCACAGATTCAGGAGTTCAAAGAGGACTTCGACGTGATTGATCGGAACAGAGAAGGCTTCATCGACAAGGAAGATTTGCATGATATGCTTGCTTCTCTAGGGAAGAACCCAGTGGATTCCTGATGCCGTGATGAAGGAGGCTCCAGGGCCCATAAACTTCACTTCATGATGTTTGGCGAGAAGTTAAATGGCAGAGATCCAGGAGATGTCATTAGAGATGCTTTTGCTTGCTTTGATGAAGAAGCTCCTGGCACCATGCAGAAAGGTCACCTGAGAGAGCTGCTGACAACAGCGAGAGGTAGGTTTACAGACAAGAGAGGGGACGAGCTATGTAGAGAAGCATCTACGGACAAAAACAGAAAGTTCAATGACATTGAGGTCACAAACATCCTTAAACATGGGACTAAAGATAAAGATGATTGAAAGAACTTTAGCTAAAACCTTCCAATTACTTTGTCTTACTCTGTTTTATCTCCCCGATACATTCCCTACCCTCAAACACCTGTTGTATACAACTTAGCTTCTTTTCACAGCTGGGCCTCTTTGTTTCGATATATTTGTTCTAGACTTTGGGAATGAGGTTGTACATTGTGTGGAAAAAGAGATTGCCAGTAAAAATCAACAAATGTGAAAAAATAAGAATGGGTTTCCATATTGGAAAGTTAAGGGAAAGAAATAGAGGGAAGATAAAGAAAGAAAATGAGAGAATAAAGAGGCAGAAAAAGAGTGAATAAAGGGAGCGGCAGAAAGAGGAACCAAGAAAGAGTGCCCCGGATGGTTTGCTTTAAGGTCGGGACATGGTGTATACAAAGAAAATAAAGGGGCAGAAATAGATAGACTTTTAAAATTCAAACACAATTTCTAGAGTTTAAACATAGAGATAGATACACAGAAGCTGATGTTTGCACAGAGATATTCATCCCTATTTTTAAAATGTAGGGCTCTCAGGAGCCGTGAGAAATATTCAAAGTGATGAAAAGCAAGGACATATAACCAAGATTGCTCTACCCAGCAAAGCCATCATTTAGAATCAAAGGTCGTATAGTTTCCCAGGTAAGAAAAAGCTAAAGAAGTTCATCACCACCAAATCAGTATTACACAAAATATTAAAGGGTCTTCTTTAAGAAGAAGGGAAAAAAGATAAAAAAAATATGAACAATAAAATTACATTAATACATACCTATCAGCAACTAAATCTAAAAAACAAAATAAATGGACAAGCAGAACAGAAACAGACTCATAGATACAGAGCAGATTTTGACAGTTGCCAGTGGGAGGAGGGTTGAAGGGATGGGTGAAAAAAGTGGAGGGATTTAGAAGTACTACCTGGAGCCCTGGCTAGGTAGCTACATTCGTTAGAGCATCGTCCCCATATGCCAAGGTTGGGGTTTGACCCTTGGTCAGGGCACATACAAGAAGCAACCAATGAGTGCATAAATAAGTGGAATAACAAACTGATGTTTCTCTCTCTCCCTCTTTCTCTCTAAAATATCAATAATAATAATAAAAGAAGTACAAATTGATTGTTACAGAATAGTCATTGGGATGTAAAGTACAGCATTGTGAATACAGTCAACAATATTCTAATAACTATGTATGGTGTCAGGTGGGTACAAGATTTATCAGGATGATCACTTAGTAAGTTGTATACTTATATAATGTCTAGTCACTAGGGTGTACAACCCAAACTAATATAATATTGTATTTATGTCAACTCTAATTTAAAAATAAATGACTTTTTAAAACTGAAAAAAATGTAGGCCCTTGAGTTAGTAATCTCAAAAGTAAACATAGCTAAAATCCATCAGTTAAAATATTTTCCTTCCTATCTCAATTTGGGAAGTACAGATGTTCTTCAAATCATATATTCCTGAATCTTGGTTAGAAAAATCTCTACTGTTATTCTTGGAAAATAGAGAATGTCACATTCCATGGGAGAAAATGGTTCCAGAAAAATCATTCTGGCCTTGACCGATATAGTTCAGTTGGTTAGGCAGCATCCTGCAAAGTGAAACGTTGCTGGTTCAATTCCCTGCCTGGGTTGCAGGTTCAATCGCTGGTCGGGAGCGTACTATCCATGTTTCTTTCTCACATCTGTTTCTCTCCCTCTCTTTCACCCTCTTTACCCTTCTCTCTAAAAATAAATAGTTTTCTTTTTTAAAAAGAAAAGAAATAATTCCTATCTTGAGGATTCTTATGATATCACAATAAAGACTTTTAAAGCCAAGTGCTATCATTTAGATTATAAATCCCGATATCTCATTTGACATTTGCTTTGTGGAATTAAGAGCCAAATCTGGCTTGGGAGAGGAAATTTATCTTTCCCTTTCTAAAATATTGGGATTGTACCTAGATAATGTGCCTTGTGCCGTACCCAGAATGATATTTAAAATTTAGTTTTTTGAAATGAGACTGTTGATTTTTGTTATTGTTCCTTCATAATGAAAGGTCTTTGGAAATAGGGTGAAGGTGGTAGATACCTAGTGATTTGGCTAAAGACAATGTTAAAAAATTGATAGAAAATAATTTTGTTAAAATGAATTAATAAAAACTGTATGTTCTCATTTGTTTATGTATTTGTAGCTTTTTAGGCACCATGCGGTGATTTTACAAGTTTGTGCATCTGTCAAAATATTTGCCTCTTTTCTTTTAAAATTTTAATTCCTGATATGTTTTCAGCTAGTTATTCTTTTAAAACTATTTGGAGGTTTGCCAATATGTTTACCAGTGCTCTTGCTCACCACTGCTTTTGGCACCCACTCCTTCCTTCAGAGTTCAGCTTCCTTCTTCCTGAGTATACCCTTTAATAGCTCTTTCAGCAAGAACCTATAAAAAGTAAATTCTTTGCATATCTGTCTGGACATATCCTGAATGAGAGAGTAGAAGAGTCTGATACTCTAGGTCAGTGACGTTCAACCTTTTTCATCGTATGGCACACATAAATTAATTACTAAAATTCTGTGGCACACAAAAAAACATATTGTACTTTTTGCTGATCTGATGAAAATAGGTATAATTTTGACTCATTCACACCGGATGGTTATTACTGTGTTGGCTGTTGTCATTTTTTTATTTGACAATCTGAAGGAAAATAGGTCAGCGCCCCTGGCTAAATAATCAGGTATTGCATGTTTTAAAAATTCTGCCCGGGCTGGTGTAGCTCAGTGGATTGAGTGCTGGACTGTGAACCAAAGGGTCACTAGTTTGATTCCCAGTCAGGGCACATGCCGCTTGTGGGCCAGATCCACAGTAGGGGGTGCTCAAGAGGCAACCACATATTGATTTTTCTCTCCCTCTCTTTCTCCCTCCCTTCCCCTCTCTAAAAATAAATAAATAAAATCTTTAAAAAAAAATTCTTGCATCACACCAGTTGAGAATCACTGTTCTAGGTCATTGTCCCTAGCACTTTGAAGATGATATTCTAGCCTTCTGTAAGCTATTATTACTCATGATAGTCTGCTGTAATTCTAATAAATAGTCATGCCTTTGAAGGTAAGCTTTATCATCTCTCTGGTAGTTCTAAGATTTTTCTCTTTGACTTTGATGTTTCATAGTCTCACTCCAACGCGTCTAGGTGAGGGTATCTTACTTTTCCTGCTTAGCAGGTAGGCTTCTTCATCAAAAAAAAAAAAAAAAAGCAGATCTTTAAAATTTCACCCATATACCTCCAAATACTGTCTCTCCTCCATTTTCTTTGTAACTCCTATTGGATGTACGTGGGATCTTCTCATTTTATCCTTCATATCTCTGATTTATTTTTAAAATGTTAAATCTATTTATGTTTGTGATGCATTTTTGATGATTTCTTTATATCTAGGTTTCAATTAATCAATTTCTTTTCATTTATGTCTGCTATAGTGTGTAATCTGTCTATTAAGAGTTTTTCACAATGGTTGTATTTTCTGTTTCTGAAATTCCTAATTGGTTCTTTTATCCCATTGGTATTTTTATATATTGTCCTATTTTTCTGTAAGGTATCTATTCCTGAAAATTTTTAAAGTTATTTTAAAATCTCTTTAGACTGTTCTATTATTGAGTTTTGGAGGTACGTCTTTCCTTGTTCCTGCCTCTCCCTGGTTTAATCTTCCTCTTGGTGGCTGTGAGCTTACCTGCAGCAGGGCTGTTTCCCAGGGAGCCACGGGCTGTGGATTCTGAAGGCGTTTTCAGCTGGTCAGTGTCACAGTTTGCTGCTGCCAAGACTCTGTAGGTTTCACTATTATGGGAGAGTTTTCATGTTGAATTTTTAGTCCAAGATTTCGGCATTAGATACCAAATTGTGTGTGTGTGTGGTGTCTGCCTGAGGGTGTATGAATACATTAGTCTTTCTTTCATTTGGTATTATATAGGCACAGAATTAGTAGAATGGACTTCCAACTTTTAAAATACGTACTGTTTTTCTTAAAGCTGTTTTCAGTTCCGTGTTTCAATTTTGTTTTGAAGCATCAAAAGTTGAGCTCTTTCATTCATTTGTGTTGTTGTAAAATGTAGAGTGTGTTTTTTTTTTTAAGATTTTATTCATTTATTTTTAGAGAGGGAAGGGAGGGAGGGAGAGAGAGAGAAACATCAATGTGCAGTTGCTGGGGGCCATGGCCTGCAACCCAGGCATGTGCCCTGACTGGGAATCAAACCTGCGATGCGTGGTTCACAGCCCGCGCTCAATCCACTGAGCTACACCCACCAGGGATAGAGTGTATTGTTTTAAACTAAATCAACAGTTCAATACGGAGGGAGTCTTTTCATGCCTCTCCATTAGCTGCTGCTTTTTTCTCCCCCCAGGACAGAAGGCACTGAGAATTGAAGAATGCACTCCTTGTCTGTGATTTACAGACTTGATTAGAAGGCACTGTGAATTATCCTTGCCTTGAATAAACTTCAGTGATTCATTGCTTTTTGGGGAGTTAGAAACTATTGATTCATGTTCTGTCCTAGGAGGAGTTGCTTCTCTCTGCTAAGGGTGCATCCTAGGGCTGGGTTTGGGTTCCCGCTCTGCTAACAGGCAGACTGTGGCCCACTCTTTAATCTGGGATGCAGGGAGGTCTTCCTCAGTTGTGGTAGGTAAAGTTTTGATACAGAACTACATATATTTGCACATCTTTCTCTCAGATGTTACCCAATTAAAACAAACTTCCCAGAGACACGAGAGATTTCTCTGTTATAAGGGAGTATGTTCAAGACCTGCACTGTCCAATAAGAAAGTCACTGGCCCCGCATGACCCCTGAGCACTTGAAATGTGGTCAGTTCAAATTGAGATGCATTGTAAATGTGAAATATACAGTATGAAAAAAATGTAAAACATCATTGATAATTGTTATATTGAGTATGTGTTAAAGTGACAATATTTTGAATATATATTGGGTTAAATAAATTATGTTACTAATGTCACCTGTTTCTTTTTACTTTTTAAAAAATGTGGCGAACTAGAAATTTTAAAATTACTTATGTGGCTGGCATTATATTCCTACTGAACAGTGGGACTATAGAGTCCTATGCACAGAGAAACCCAAAAGTTCTCTAATACGAACTTTTTTCAGTTTGTCATTTTTCTCTGTACTTTTATCCACCATTTTTTTACAATGTCATAATTTTTGCTGTGAGTTAATGCTGCACCAGGGAGTGCACACAAATGTAAAGGGGGTCGTATCTCACACGCGTGAGGTTTTAAGGGCAGCAGGAAAGGTGAAAATTGAATATTGTCCAACTTACCCTTGGAAATCCCTTAGGAAGGCCTCAAGCTGTCCCTGACGCGCCGCCTTTCATTAAGTCCGTCCCGGACCATTTTTTCTCTAGTTGATCACTGTCTCTTCAGTGAGACCAGCTGATGTAGTTGGTTTGTGTTTGGTGCCATGTTAGAGCAGGATGCAAATCTTAAACCCACAGTTGCCCTCAGCAAGAGAGCTGCCTGCCAGGGAGAGTCGGCAGGGAACTGGGGTCCCTGCGGGGGCAGCACATTTACACGTCTTGCTCGCTTACCATGGGGTGGGACATGCCTGCTTTATCTGTTTTGCTCTCACCCCCATCAATCTTCCTGTTTCTTTCTCATGGCTTGCTAAGTTCTTACAGTTGAATGTGCATACTTTGGCATGTAAGGATCTCTCTCTCCTGCAGTTCTAATGTTCGGTGGATCGATGATTCTAAAGGTCCATAAAAAGCCAAAATGAGATTGTAGCCAAATGTCAATGTAATGAATACCACTAAACTGTACTCTTAAAAATAAAGTGGTAAATTTTATGTTATATGTATTTACCACAATCAAAGAAAAAAGTCATAATGAAGTGTCATGACATTTGGTGGGCAGGGTAAAAATGAGGGACTTCGGAGTCAGACAGAACTGGTGAGTGGGGATGTCACAGGTTGGTTCTCTAGAAAGCCAACTCTGAGACTGAGCTTAGCCTTCAGGACATTTATTTTTTAAAATGCTCTTGGCATCAAGACCTATGGGAGGGATGGGTGGAGAGCAGGAGCGGGTGCAGAGAGAGGTTGAGCTGTGCTGCAGGCTTGCAAACAGTCTCAGCCAGCCTCACAGGGAGCTCTGGCACAAAAATGTCCCTGGAGAACTGCCGAGCAGTAAACTGAAGTGGCCAGGCCTTCACAGCCCGGCTTCGATGACACGGGCTGTCCCAAGAAGGGTATAACCGTGGATGGTGTGGCTCTCTGCAGCCAAGGCAGTTCCTGAAAGGCTGACAGCTAAAGGCTGTCTCTCAGCAACTCTTCCACAGCTGGGGCAACGAGTCCTTCCTTGAAGGGAGGAGATTTGCACAGTGCATTCGAGATGTCACCACAGAATGCTTTTTTCTTCACCACCCAGCATTCATTTCACCCTTCAAAACTACATGCTGAATTTCTTCTGAGGAATTACTTCTTTTACAGCAAAGGGCTTCTTTATGGGGTAGTAAATTACATGGCCTGCTCTCCTTCTTAAGTTAAAGATCAACTGAAATCTCTTTTCATGGACTTTGAACAAAATGAAAAGATGAAATAAAAAAAAGGCTCACACTTTCTGGACTACAGAACGGAGTCATCCTTGTTGCCCTAGTTCCCACTCTATTTTCTCCAGCTCTGTATTCATTCTATGAGCCGTTCAATATCCCTGTAGTTAATGTCTTTCTTTGTTAAAATTTTTATTGATTGATTTAGAGAGAGAGAGGAAGGAAGAGAGAGACATCAGCTTGTGGTTTCACTTACTGATGCATTCAGTGATGGCTTCTTCTATGTGCCTTGACTGGGGATCGAACCTGCAACCTTGTCATATCAAGATGACACTCTAACCAACTGACTACCTGGCCAAGGCCAATGCCCCTCTTTTTTTTTTTTTTTTAATGAACTGAGCCAATTTCTTTTGTTTGCAACCAAATAACCCCAACTGATACTGACTCTACCCCACAAAAGTGTTTGTTCTTGAGTAAGTCTCTGAGTCTTAGTTTTCTCATCTGCAAATTTAGTACAATAAAGTCTACACTGCAGGGTAGAGCCGGGGTAAGAGATAGTATATTGGGCCAGAATTGTAATTAAGAGTCTAAGGGGTTATAAAGCTAATGAGGGCAGCCCCTGGTTCTCCAGTTTACACTGTGAGTTTCTCTGCTAGGATGTCAGATGTCATATATGGTAAATATGGGAATAATGAGGATTTCTTGTTTGCCAAATTTCTTTTTCGGACTGAGTTTCACGTTGCCTCCTCTGTAGTGCTCTTCTCCAAAGGGCTGAGGGGTGACACCATTCATGGTACTGCAGCATAAGTTAATGGGATGAGGGAAGGAGACAGTAATCTCTCTTTCAAGGAATGTTGGACCAATGGGTAATCAGATGGAAAGTTTAAAACATAAAATATGTCCAAGGGAGTTTATAGTAAAATCCTTTTAAAAAGTTAATATTGGACAAGATGACTAGTAACCGCCATGGGATTTAGTTGTATTAAATAAAATTTGTTTTGATGGGTATTTTTCAAGTGTAGAGACGCTACACTTCAGTCCATTCCAGGTGATTCAGTGTGTATACGATAACGTGGAGTTTTAATTGGGTTCTATTGTACTTTATCGCAACAAAGAAGGATGGGCTAAAAATGAAAAGATTCTTTGGTAAAGTTCTTCAGATGCTGTAGCTTTTAGACACTCCTCTTGCCCCTCGCAATCAGTTCTCGCTGCCAATATCAGAACACAATGTCTTTTTAGTTGAATTATTTATGTTGTTGTCTTTCTTAGACTACAGATGAAAAAAGCAGAATGAAACATTAAATGATTACCAGTGAAATATTTACAGATGGGAGGATATAATGTCTGGGATTTGTTTCAAAAAATGTGGGTGGGGAGCAGGAAGCTGGTGATGTAGCTAGGACAGGGCTGGCCACATTACTGTTTGGGGGATGGCTGGGTAACAGCACCTGGGGTTCATTGTTATATTCTTTACACTTTATCTATATTTAAAATTTACCACAGTAAAAGGTTTTTAAAAATTGTATGATTATAACTAGTTAAAATGTGTATGCATAAAGCAGAGACTGGAAGAGAAGACAAAAATAAAGAGTTATATTAGTAGTAGAGTAGTTGAATTATGGGCAAATCATTATTTTTTTTAAGATTTTATTTATTAATTTTTAGAGGGGTAGGGAAGGAGAGAGGGAGAGAAACATCAGTGTGTGATTGCCTCTCATGGACCCCCTGCTGAGGCCTGGCCCGCAACTCAGGCATGTGCCCTGACTGGGAATTGAACCAGCGACCCTTTGGTTTGCAGGCCTATGCTCAATCCACTAAGCTACAGCAGCCAGGGCTGGGCAAAATATTTTTAAAAATTGCATTTGATATTATTCTAATTTTATGTTTCAATAAATGAAAACCCAGAGGAAATAAACACACATGTATAAAACTCTCTGAAGGTAAGGAACAGTGATATGTTGGAGTGGCTTGTATCAGATAGGACAGATTGCTAAAGTTTTAGGGATTTTGCATCCTGGTTAACATCATGTGAGTATGGAAATTGACCATGTTGGGAATATTTATACCTTGGAAATCAGCAAACACTAGAAATCAGTACTTTCAAGAACCAGTTGTTAAACATTTACCACTCACTGGTAAGGACTTTTCCTGCCTAGAATTATCTGAAGATGCTGAACTTATGGGTAAGACCTTATTAATTCTTACTATTCTACACATATTTAATGAAATCCTGCCATGGGAAAGAACCTGTGCTACATACTTTGGGGATTCAAAGTATTATTTAAAGAAGAGGTGGATAGCCCTGGCTGGTGTGGCTCAGTGGATTGAGTGCTGCCCTGAAAACCAAAAGGTTGCTGGTTTGATTCCCAGTCAGTGCACATGCCTGGGTTGCAGGCCAGGCCCCCAGTGGTGGGAGGGCACATGAGAGGCAACCACACACTGATGTTTCTCTCCCTCTCTTTCTCCCTCCTTCCCCTCACCCTATAAATAAAAAAATAAGATTTTTTTTTAAAAATAAAGAAGAGGTGGATATTCTAAACGTTGTGAGATAATATATGTGTAAAGGATTACAACAAAAATATGGTAAAAAGTGCAATGCTCAGTCAGCTGCAAGAACTGTAGTGCCTTTATGATCCACCTTAGTTTTCTAGATGTACACTTTAATGGGTAGATTTTATGGCATATGGATTATACAACAATAAAACTTATTTTTTAAAAAGGAAATATGACAAAGATACCAGTCACTACTTTTATTGTTAAATGTTTTTCTGGAAGGCCTAACTAATGAAATAGAACAAGATGAATAAATAAAAGTTATAACTTTTGAAAAAATATATAGGACCTTTTCAAAGAAAACTTAAAATTTTACTCAAATATATAAAACTTGAATAATAGACACAGGCTCATGAAAGGAAAAACTCAATATCAAAAAGAAGTCATTTCCTCCCAAGTTAATCTATAATTGTACTGTGATTTCAAACAAAAATCCCAATGAAGTCTTTGGAGTTTCTCAAATTGTTTCTAAAATTCATCTGGAAAACACAAATGGCAGATAAGCAATGACAATTTTGAAAGAAAGGAAAGAATTGTGAGAAGCAAGTGGCACATGGGTAGGAAAAATATCAATAGCACAAACTAGAAAGCCCTAAAGCATGCACCACGCAGTTTCAGTGTGGGACTTAAGACATAACGATGGTGTCCAAAACAGTGGGGCAAGGTAGATTATTCAATAATGATGTAGAGACAAGTGGATATTCAGATGAGAAAAAAAATGCTAAAAATTTTCTGTATGGAAAAGATTCCATTAAAAAAGTTAAAATACAAATAAACTGGGGGAATATTTATAATATATTTTATTGACAAAGATTTAATATCACCAATTCTATAAAGACCTTTTATGAATTATAAGCAAACAAATACCCTGGAAAACAAATGAACAAGGGATTTGAAGAGGCAATTCACCCGCACACAAAAGAAATGGAAATGGCCAATAAACATTTAAATTTTTTTTAAATTTCACTTGTGAAAGAGATCCCCTAATTACAATAGAAGTTAAATATTATTTTTGTGTATTGACAAAGATAAAAATGATGGACAATCTCCATACTTTTAAGAATATAGAGAATCAGGGACTCTCATAAGTTATTATTAAGAGTAGAAATTGGTACAACCATTGGGAAGGCGGTTCTTCTTGAAATGTGTTCAAAGGAAACGTGCAGAAGGGTGTTCCTACGGCACGTTTGTGACGCCAGAGCCCCGAGAAGGCTCTGACTTGTTTTCATATCAGACTGGTTACACAAACTACGGTTCATCGAGACACTGGAGCTCCCAAACAGTTCAAGCCAGATCTGTATTAACATTGAAAGTTGTCAGAGGAAAATTAGGTTGCTTAACAGTTTATAGGATTCCACTTAGGTAAAAATAAAATACACATTTTTATTTGTATATCAGAGTCTGAAAGACTATCCACCAAACCGTTACTACTATAATATTTGAGGAAAGAAGGGAAGGGTATCAGTTATTGTGTTTCAGTTACAAGTGATACAAATTAGACATAAATATTCCTAAATAATAAGTGGACTATATTGGCCAAGTGACCAAAATGCTCAGACGTAAAGTGTGCTTTGGTGAAGGGCTGAGGGCAGGGGCTTAATCAAGTCATCCAACTGCCAGCTTTCCCTCTGTCTTGCCCTTTGACTTTAAAAGCTTCTTGAGGACATTATGTTAAGTGAAATAAGTCAGATGCCAAAGGACAAATACTGTAATGATTCCACGTATATGAGAT
Source organism: Tonatia bakeri (assembly GCA_004024845.1). Lineage (NCBI taxonomy): Eukaryota > Metazoa > Chordata > Mammalia > Chiroptera > Phyllostomidae > Tonatia > Tonatia bakeri. Next base: position 79,591 of record PVIA01001387.1, read on the forward strand.
ACCCGGAGTGGACAAGCTTGCAGAGAAAGGAAGTAGAATGTTGGTGGCCAAGAGCTGGGGGATTTGGGGGAGGGAGCTACGGTTTAATGGTTGTAGAGTCTCTTTATACACGATGAAAGGGATTCTGGAGATTGGCGCATAATAACGTGAATGTACACCCAAAATGGTTAAGATGAGCCCTGGCTGGTGTAGCTCAGTGGATTGAGCGCGGGCTGCAAACCAGGCATCGCAAGTTCGATTCCCAGTCAGGGCACATGCCTAGGTTGCAAGCCATGTTCCCCAGCAACCGCACACTGATGTTTCTCTCTCTCTCTCTCTCTCTCCCTCCCTTCCCTCTCTATAAATAAATAAATAAAATCTTTAAAAAATAAAAAAATGGTTAAGATGGTAAGCTTTATATATATTTTACCACAATTTTTGGAAAACATTAAAAAAGTAAAATCCTCGTCCCAAGGCTGGCTCCCCCTGGTGGTAGGAGGGTTGCAGGTACATTTGGGCCTGTGGACTTCATGGGGCCCAGGGGCTGTGTGGTGACTCCTTCACTTGTACCGCTGCCCAGGGCTTCTCTCTGATAGGAGCACAGTAGTGTGGTCATGTGCCTGTTTCTGACTTACGCATTATGCTGGCATCACATTCTAGGGCCTCTCTGTGAATTTTGGAGCAATATTGGTTGTAATGGTGGTCAGGCCTTCACATACTACGGGCCAGAGGTAATTAGATTTCTGATAATGTACAGGATAGTCAAATACATTACAGAATTCATTAATGTAGACTTATACAACCTGTTTGTAATCATCTGAACCTAGGCCCTAATTCAATTTTATATATAAACATGAACTATTTTTGCATGATCTTAATATTACTGAACTTAAAGATATGAAAATTATGAGTAAATTGAGATAAAATAGTATTTTGTTTCATCTGGAACTTTATCAGGAGTTATTCACTGTTTCAGAAATTTGTGTTTTCAACAACCAACGCCACTTGTGGTATTTGAGTCACCAATTCAGATCTGCATGTTGCAATTCTCACGAAATAATGCAATTCGCACGGCTATCTTCCTTCTGAAATCAGGATGTATCCTATGGCCAGGATGGCTTAGATTTTATGAAATATGGTACTGAACGTTAGTCTGCTCTTGTAGCTGTTGCATTCATTTTTCACCTGGATTCCTGTAGCAGCCTCCCGACCGGTCTCCCTGCTTTCAACCTACAATCTATCCCCAGTACGGCAGCCAGATTTTCCTTTTAGAATGTAGGTCAGATCATGCCACATTCTTTTGCTCAAAGCCTTCTAATGCTGCACTATTTTACTCCGAGTACAAGCATTACGGTGTTCTGTGAGGGCTCCGCGAGGTCTGGCTGTTATCTCGCAAACCAGTGTGCTACTGCTTTTTCAAGTGCTACTCCCTCCAATCTACCCTGCTGGACACTTACAGCCCAACACTCACCAGACAAGCTTCCACTTTAAGACCTTCGCACTGGCTATTCCCCCTGCCCAGATACTTTCCCCCTAAATATCTGCATGATTCAGTCCCCAATCTCCTTCAATTTTTTGCTCAAATGTTGCCTTCTAGCGAGCCTGCCTTGACCACTCTCTTTGAAGCTGCAGCCCACTACCCACGTCCCTACTGTTCCAAACTCTGGTTTGCCCTTACCCTGTTGTACTTCCCCCTCCCCAATAACACTTAGCACCTTCTAATGTAATATATAATTTACTGATACATTATGCCGATTGTTCATTTTCTATATCTCACCACTCTGTTAATATGTAAGCTCCATGAGGCAGGGATTTCTGTCTGTAGCCCCAGGAAACCTAGAACAGTGCACACCCAACACACATTGTTCAAAACTGTTTGCTGAAAGGTGATTCCATCAAACATCTAACCACTTCATTATGACTTCTATAATAATTGTGCCCATGCACAAATCATTTAATAAATTATCTTCCTATTATTTCTCCATAGATTATAGTTATAGCATCATGTCATAATATGATATACTGTATATTATAATATATAATCTAATGATTTTACGAGTCAGGATAGTAAAGCAGTGTTATGAAATGTTTGTTACAACAGCAGAGTTTGGAGGTTGGGTTGAAAACCACTGGTTTGGACCATTCCAGAACCATCTCCTGAAGCTGTGGGTAGAGATAATCCCACCCAAGCTGCCTGGCTACTTCCTGGTTGGGCGGGGTGGGCTGGGTGTTGGGGACGCAGCCACAGTGTTGGTGTCAACGAGGAAATAAGCTTCGCTTTGCAATTTTGCTATACTCTTATATTGTTCATATTATTTGAATATTTTACCATGAGTATTCATTCCTTTTGTAAGAAGCAAAACAGATAAGGATTTTTTATTTAAAAAACTACTGCAAAATACAGAAAACAGGTAAGCAAAATAAAAAATCGCCTGTAACCCTACTCCCCAGAGACAACCATTGCTAACATTTTACTGTATAGCCTTTGGTTTTCAGACATGGGCACAGATACAGAGATTTTCCAGTGATGGCTCATGATAATAAGAGTCATGTGATTGGAGGTGTCCTTTATCTAGGTTATTCTGGCAGCTACCTGCACGTTGGATTGAGGGTAGAACTGGGCTGTAACCTAACAATGGTGAGGCAGGATTTAGGCTGGACCAGTGGGAATGGAAAGGGTCACTACTCAGAGATGTGGTAAAGGAAACATGGAGTGACTTAATAATGTGTGTGAAAGCAGCACACACCATTACACACGCACAGTGTTGTTTTTCAGTCTGTGTATTCCAATCTTGCATTCAAGAATATTGGAGGGAGGGATACAGGGTGGAGAGAAATAAAGGGGAGAAAAAATAGGACAACTGTAATAGCATAATCAATAAAATATATTAAAATTATTGCTGTGAACAATGAAAAAAAAGAATATTGGCGATGAGGGAGGACCTTTTGTCTACTGCTGTGCTCTCTGTCTCTTGCTTTTGTGCTCTTAAAAAAATGAACTGCACAAAGTGTGAAATTTGACACGTTTTGATATATGCATACACGCGTGAAACATCACAACAGACAGAATGCCAAACATTTCCATCAACCCTGCAAGCGCCCTCATACCTTTTCATTCCTCTCTCCCTTTTCCATTCTGTCTCTAGACCACTGATGTGCTTCCTGTCACTATAGGTTAGTTTGTATTTTTGTGGAATTTTATACAAATATATCCATACAGTATGTATTCTTCTTTCCTGGCAGCTTTCACTCACCATACTTATTTTGAGATTCATTCACTTTGCTGTGTGTATCAGTGTTTCATTCCCATTTATTGTTGGGCAGTATTCCATTGTGTGGATATATAAAAATTTGCATATCTAATTACCTGTTGATGGACATTTGGACTATTTCCAGGGTGTTTTTTTTCTGTTATGAATAATTCTGCTACAAACATTCATACACAGGTTTTTGTAGGGATATATGCTTTCATACAAATCCCTAGGAGTGGACTGACTGGGTCGTACAGTAATTATTCCTCTATTCTAAACTTTGGTTCTGCATCTGAAAGTGTTACTTTTATCTTCTTTTTGCTAACCCTGACCAATTTAGTATTGTGGTATTTTTATTTTTTAATTATTAAAAGGCCTACTTTTTTCATAAATAAACACCCAAGGAAATAAAATCATGGTCTGTTGGGTTTTTCTTCTCTTTTAATTAAGCATGCACATGGGAAACTGCAAGGACTTGATGGGGTCCCACAATGTTAAAGCCAACCCACTCCTACAGGAGGACTAGTAAACACACAAACACACCTAGAGGTGCAGGATAGGAGTGTGGGGGGAAACAGGGCTGGTAATCGGTACTTATCCAAAGCAATGACTTGGTGATGGTGAAATTTCAGAGGTCATAGTGGGTGTCACTTCTGGGCTCGGTGTGAATGAAAACGAACATGCTAACTCTGATCTAGAAAGGAAGCCAGCCCACAGAAATTCTAGGAGGTTTCAGGAAACAGGCAAACAGCCCCAGAATGACAGGGATCCTGGGAAGACAGTCTTGCATCATTATCTACTCTTTTATCCTGACCTTCTGTTTCCTGTTTTAAAAACTAAGATCCAGTTTCTTTTAGTTTTGCGTTTGTATTGAGATATACATAACATAAAATCGACCATTTTAACCATTTTAAGTGGCTTAGTGGCATAAAATTCATTCATATTGTTGTGTAACTATCATCACTATCCATCTGCAGAATGTTTTCATTATTCCAAATGGAAGCTTTGTACCCATTCAACAATAGCTCTCCCTTCCCTTTATACTTTCGGTCTTAAGAATTTACTCATCCGAGGTACCTTATATAAGGGGAATCACACAGTATCTGTCCTTTTGTGCCAGGCTTATTTCACTTAGCAGAATGTTTTCAAGATTCACCCATGTTGTAGCATGTATTAGAATTTTTTTCTCTCTTTTTAAAATTATATTTTATTGTTTATGCTATTACAGTTGTCCTGATTTTCCCCCTTTGCCCCCTCCACCCAGCAACCCCCACTCCTTTGGGCCTTCCCCCAATTCATATTTGTATCCATGAGTCATGTGTATAGGTTCTTAGGCCACTCCCTTTCCTACACTGTGCTTTACATCCCTGTGGCTACTCTGTACCTACCTACTTGTACTTCTTAGTCCCCTCGTCTCTCACCCAGTCTCCCACACCTCCTTCCATCTCTTTATCTTTAACCTTTGGCATTTTAATTATGATGTGTCTTGAAGTGGGCCTTTTTGTGTCTGTCTTGTTTGGGACTTTCTGTACTTGCTGGGCTTGCAAGTCTGTTTTCTTCACCAATTTAGGGAAGTTTTCTTTCATTATTTTTTCAAATAGATTTCCAATTTCTTGCTCTTTCTCTTCTCCTTCTGGCACCCCATGAAGCGAAAGCTGGATTGCTTAAAGTTGTCCCATAGGCTTCTTATACTATTTTTTCTTTTTAGAATCCTCATTTTTGAGAATCCTAATTTTTTTGTATTCTCTTTTCTTCTTGTTGTTCTGATTGGTTGTTTTTTGCTTCCTTATGTTCCAAATGATTGATTTGATTCTTGGCTTCATCCACTCTACTGTTGTTTCCTGCAAATTGTTCTTTATTTCAAATACTATATCCTTTATTTCTGACTGGATCATTTTAATGCTGCTAAGGTCTTCACTAAATTCCTTGAACATCCTTATAACTAGTATTTTGAACTCTGCATCTGACAGATTGCTTACCTCCATTTTGTTTAGTTCTTTTTCTGGAGTTTTGATCTGTTCTTTCGTTTGGGCCATGTTTCTTTGTTTCTTCATTTTGGCAGCCTCCCTGTGTTTGTTTCTATGCATTAGGTAGAGTTGCTTTGACTTCGTGTGTTGGTAGTGTGGCCTACTGTAGTAGGGTCTAGTGGCACAGCCTCTCCTACCACTCAAGCTGAGTACTTGAGGTGCACCCTTTGTGTGGGCTGAGTACACCCTCCTCATGTAGTTGAGCTTTGGTTGCTGTTAGAAGATCAATGGGAAGAATTACCTAGGCCAATCAGCAGCAAGGATTGGCTGTGACCACTGACCACCAACCTCCAGCCTCCATGGAGGATCAGCTGTGCAGGGGCAGGGTGGTGGTGCTTTGACATGGCCTCTAGCTGTCCACTGGGTGTGCTGGCCCTGGCATTTCCGAGGTGGTGCAGACCAAGTTCAGCCCCTACCTGTGTTTTTCCCGGGACCACTCTGCCTGAGCTATAAAGCAGTCTGAGATGGCTGCTACTTGTGCTGGACTTGGAGATCCCCTGCAAAGCCGAGCTGTGAATCTAGGCTGCTAGTTCTGGGCCTGGGGTTCACTGAGTCCAGCTGCTGGCTGTTTTTGAGGATTTAGGAAGTTGTGAAGCATGAGCTAAGACCAGCCATTCACATGGGAAAGCAGCTTGGGTGGGCCTGTAAGTTAGATGGGGCAGAGTCTCTAGAGATCTACCAGAGAGGTCAAATGATGTTAGCCAAGTTGATGGAATCTTAGTTGATGGCACCAGTCCACTGGATCTTTGGAGGGAGGGCACAGAAAAGGGACGATGGCCTCTACGCATCTTGATACCAGACACCTCAGCCTCCCCTTGCATGCCACTGGGCACCCTCAAGTCACCACCCTGGCTCCAGGATCCAGACGAAATAAGTCTGAGTAGGTGAGTCTGCATGTGGGTTCTACAGGAGGAACTGCTTGAGGTTCCAGAAATTTCCTCCACTGACCTAACCCCTGCTAGTTTTTGCAGCCAGAAGTTGTAGGGACTTATCTTCCTGGCACTGGAACCTTGGGCTGAGAGTCCTGGTGTGGGGCTGGGACTCCTTGCTACCAATATAGCCCTCCTAAATTTTTGTCCACCACATGCGAATGTGGGACCAGCCTCTTTTGCATCTGTGCCCCTCCTACCAGTCTGGATGGATGTGGTTTCTTTAATTCCATAGTTGTCAGACTTTCATTCAACTCAATTTCTGTTGGTTCTGAGCAATGGTTGTCCTATATTTTAGTTGTAATTTTGCTGTGGTTGTGCAAAGAGGCGAGCTGTGTCTGCCTACACTGCCATCTTGACTAGAAGTCTCTGTATTAGAATTTCATTCCTTTTTAAGGCTGACTGATATCCCATTGTATGTATGTACCACATTTTTTTATCCATTCATCTGTGATGTACCTTGTATTGTTTCCGCCTTTTGGTGATTTATTTTATTTCTTAAAAAAGTTATTTTTAATAATTAGTAATTAGCACAATGTGAATCTTTTTGGAATTTAATATATTTGCTTTAAGGTTTATCTGGAAACAAAAATCCTTAAAAATAGTCAAAATTTAGAAAGAAAAAACAGTGAATGGAATTGCCATATTGATTTTTATTTATCAAATACATATGGTTCGTATTATATGCCAGACACTAGTCTCAGTACTATACAAATATTTATTAATTTAGTACTGTTGCCTGGCAAACAGTCAGTGGGAGCATCAGGGAGTCTCCCCAGTCAGCCAAGATGGTGGCAGGGGGAGGTTCTGAGACTGAGCATGCACAAAGCGAGTGAGATAATAAGATAGGAAAAAGCCCTCTCCCCTTCCCAGTACCTATTTGGGGATGGGACCAGGGGGAAGGCTGGCACATGCACCATAGAAGTCAAAATGGTGCTGGGGTGGTGTTTGACCAAAGAGACCTGTCAGTCTAGCCTGGGGAAATAAGGGATTGGTTGGGAGGTGGACCCACCCAAAGTGTGTGACAGTTTGGGAAGTTGATTGGTCATTTTGAGAAAACATGTGGACCGCTCCACACCTAAGTGAATATAATCCCGGGGAACAAAGAGCTCTGTTTGTGGTTCACTTGTTTGCCACATGCACCTGCATGGTGCATTCGCCTGTTTTCTCTAAGGACCACGTGGCTTTAGCATCCATGTGGCCCATGGCCTCTAGGAGGGAGCCTCTCTCGCTCTCTTGCCCACCTGGTGATGCACTAGCGCATGCATTCTTGCCTAGGAGACCATGACTATGTGTCCCAGGCAGCTACACAGCCCATGGTCGTAAAGGCTCCACATACAGGTTCCAGGGGGTGGCCTGAAATGAATGGCAGCTGGGAACAAACTAAGCTACCTGGATGGAGTCACTGACCTCTTAGCAGCCACCTGCAGGCTTCAAAAGACATTACTTTAAATTGGAGTAGGAATTCTGGACACTGGCCTTGCTGAGGAGATGGGCTTTGGCACGGGAGTTTGCCATTCCCCCGGATTGTGCCACACCTGAATAAAACCTGTTTCCTTTTGCACCAGTGTCTGCCTCACAAATTTGTGTCTGCTTTTGTGGTAACAGGCAGTTGAAACTTCATTATCTTTGTTCAGTTTTAGTACCACATATGAGACATCGATGGGGGGGGCAAAAGTAAGCTTACAGTCGTTTGTATGGGAAAAGACATGCAGGTTATGATGATTACAATAGCTTTATTAACTCAAAAGAATGTCACAATGCAACTGTAAACCTACTTTTGCCCACCCTGTGTCTAATAATTAAAGCTGTGTAATGTTAACATAAGAATAGAAAACCTGACCAATGGGACTGTTTCAGGGTCAGGTCCTCCGGAGGCTGACACCAGATGAATTGGAAGTGTAAGAGGTGGATTTGAGAAAAATGCCTGTGAAGGATGAAAGGAAGAAGCAGGGCCCTCAGATGGCAATCTAGGTTCAATATCTATGCAAGGAGAGAAGGAAGGAGGATTCGTTAGAAAGAGCCTAATACCTTAGTGCAATGAGAAAATCTCATCCAGGCCAATGGAAAGTTCCAAACCAAAGACTGCCCATTAGAAGAGCCCCATTTTGGACAGTACTGGTCCAGCTCTACTGCCCTCACTGTGCTCAGTCATTGTTGGGAATAGTCCAGATGGAGCATGGCTTCAGTGTAAACATTGCAGTGGATCTTGGAGGCGTGGCAGCTGGAGACTCTCAACCAACTGTAATTCTCACAGTAGGCTTTCTCTGGAAGGAACATCTGAGCAGTGTGCTCTGGCGCAGCAGCTGTGCCCTGAGGGGTCTGGAAAAAGGAGATTACCCTGACATTCCAATGGTATGTTATCATAGATGCTAAAAGACAACAGACAGGCTCAGTAGTGGTAAAGATTGACCTTTGTCAAGAAAAATACTGGCCTAGGACATGACTACCTGCCATGACTCACTTTTAGTTAGGAAGTTTAATTTCAGATCATCCTATGTGGTTACTTTAGGTCTCTGAGTGTGTAAGGCCTGACATGTAGGCCTCCCTTGGCTTGTCAGCTTTAGTATGTGGCTCCTTTTTTGTCCACATAAGGGAATTTCTAAGGAAGTTGGTGTGGGAGGGCAGGGGGCAGTCTGTAGTTCTCAAATTATTTGACTGTGCAATCTTTCTTTTGAGAAACACTACTGACCATTTCAGAACCACACATTGAAAAACAATGACTTAAGGGGAAAAGTTTATAATTATTCTTTTGGCATTAATGGCCTTGCTCGACATTTTCTTATCGTCAAATGTCCTTCATTTCCCAAAACGAGTTTCCTTCCTCGCTTCTTCCTTCAGGGGTCAATGCTAGTTCCTCCTCCTCCAGGGAGCTCCAATTCTCTGTCTCTCCGAACTGTGGCACTTATCACCAGAACTCTCGTCATTTACTTCTCTAGAACCGTCTAGTTGTTGATATCCTTCTTGTACCCACCTCGTGTACCCACCTGAGTAGTGCCGGGATGATGTCTCATATGTAATCGGTAGTGCAAATATTTGTGCTTGGGCACTTGGGTTGTGCCAAAGGTAGTGCTTGAATAATATTGTGTTTCTTTTCCAATGAGGATAATGGTCACCCCTGCACAAGGTGGTACCTAGGCCTTAGATAAACCTGCTATTGCTCTATACTTACACAGAAAACACTGAACATGGTACCGTATTAGTCTATCGCTGCTATAGCGAAGTTCCACAAACTTGGTGATGTGCGTCTCACTAAGCTAAGATCAAGGGTGGTGTCCCTTCTGGGAAACTTAGGGAAAAATCCATTTCCTTGCCTTTTCATCTTCTAGAAAACTTTGCATTTCCAGGCCTCTGGTCCCCTCCTACCACCTTCAAAGCCACAAGTGCTCGTTGAGACTGTTAACAAAACTCAAGCAGCTAAATTAGAAGATCTAACTGGCCCTTTTACAGCTATTCATGGATCAGGCAGTATCTCATCTACCAACCAGAAGGGAGCTCTAAGGGGCTGTTCAAAATGAAAGACTTCTACAGGCAGAAGGGGTGTTATCCACGAATGAAAAGAAAGGATTATTTTATAGCCACCTCACATTTTTTTTTTAAGATTGTTATTTATTTATTTTTAGGGAGAAGGAAAGGAAGGGAGAAAGAGAAGGAGAGATGTGTGAGAGATACATGCATTGGTTGCCTCTCACACATCCCCAGCCAGGGACCTGGCCTGCAACCCAGGTTGCGCTCTGACTGGGAATCAAACAAGAGAGACCTCTGGCTTCACAGGCTGGCACGGCACCCCCGGAGCCACATCGGCCAGGGCTCACGTTCTTTTGGGAGAAGGAAACGGCACTGGTTTTATCATGAAGATTACTTACCTCATTAGTATTGATCAGGATATTCCAGACTGATTGGTTTAAAATACGACTCCTGGGAGAGGCAGAAACTGAAATTGGGTGAGTTATTAAGTTTTGGGTTGGCGAGATCACTCCATTTTGGCCTGTTGTTTCTTTTCCTTCTTTTTTTTTAAACAAAGCTGCTAAGCTAAAAAGAGAAAGCCAAAGTGAGAGGCAACAAGCCTTTCTTTGAAATCCAAAAGAACAGCTACTGGGGAAGGGCTGAGTCAGAAAGAAACCCAAATAGGGTTTTGATTAGGAGGTGAGAGCAAGGAACATTTATGAGGAAGGGAGGGGGAGTAATGATGTGAATAGAAGGAAGGAATGCCTATAGCGCAGAAATACTCACATAGTTAGTGATGCTGATTCTAAAGAATATCTTTAATTTTCAGTCGTCCATGTATGCTATCCTGTTAGCTTTGCACAGAGTTGTTTTGAGCACAATGTTGCTTTAGGCCCAGTTCGAGGGTTATTTTACCCAGTTTTCACATCCCAAAGGTTTGAAGAGTAAGGCGTGCAAGGCAGTTCCTGCGGGACGGCAGCTCTGACTTTGTTCTGAAGTGGCTCTGTTTATTATTTTTCACAAGGCCTTCTCACACATCACTCTGACCTCCTCTGCCTCCCTTTTCCACTTTAAGAACTCTTGTAACAACATTAGGCCCACCTGGAGAATGAGGATAATTTCCCCCTTTTAAAATCAATTGATTTGCAACCTTAATTCCCCTTTGATTTGCCACCAATGTGACAGTGTCACAGTTCTCAAGATTGGGAAGTGGACATCTGTGGGGAGTCATCATTCTGCTTATTACAGGGACCCTTGCTCAGAAGTCTAAACTGAAGGTTTGCATATAGGTGATGGCGGGGGTGGGGGGTGGGGGTGGTGGTGCGGGGTGTGGGCGGTGGCAATAAAAGCTTTTTGGAATAACAGCACTCTTTAAATACAGAGAGGCCCTGCTGCGTGATCTTAGTATGCACATTTCTGCTAAAATGGCAATTGTCATCTTTGCTCTGTGTTAAATAAAATAATTATGTAAATGAGTTTAGCTTAGAGCAGCAATTTTCAACCTTTTTCATCTCATGGCACATGTAAACTAATTACTAAAATTCTGCGGCATGCCAAAAAATATATGTATTATACCAATCTGGCAAAAAATAGGTATAATTTTGATTTATTCACATCCCACAACTATTGTTGTGTTGGCTGTAGTCATTTTTAAATATGACAGTCCAAGGGAAAAGAGGTCAGTGCTCTTGACTAAACAGTCAGGTATATGTTTTAAAAATTCTTGCAGCACACCGATTGAAAATCATTGGCTTAGAGGATGAAAAATGTGGTTCAAGAAGTTCTTGATAAATCTCTGGGCGAAATTCTCTGAATGTCATCCGGAAATAAAAAGGAGGGAGTGAAAAGCACCTGACCTTGAATGAAGTTGGGGGTTGTAAAATCTAGCAAAAGGAATCGAGTTTTATCCACGCTTTTCAAAAATACGGTTTGAGAAAGAGGGCCCAAGTTAAAAGGAGAAGTGAAGAGGCAGTTTAGGAGACACCCAGGTGATAGAAAGTAAAGAATTAAAGGGGTAAATCTCTGAGGTCTTTAGACAAAGATTAAATTTTAGGAAACTCCCTCCCTACTTACTTCAAGGTCATAGATAACGTAGTTGTTTGACAATCACATAGTGAATAAATAAAAGCTTTAGGCGTATAGGTTCCACCGAGATTTGAACTCGGATCGCTGGATTCAGAGTCCAGAGTGCTAACCATTACACCATGGAACCACCACGTGCAGAGAAGTGCCTTTAGTCTGCTAATTACTCCAGCCACAACCAAGAACCCACCAGTGAAAAGCAGGACTGATCAGTTCCGGCACGGGGCTGCAGGAAACCAGGGAGAGGTCACTAAGAATGTAGTGAGCGGCCGCTAATAGTGTGATCAGCTGGAAGTCCAGGGTTGTCCCCCCTTTGAGCCTCTAGGAAGAGGTGAGAATTTGGAAACCCACGCGGTACTCGCTCAGACCACTCCTCCCGGGCTCGGGGGCGGGGGCACCACCTCCCCGGAAGTACTTCCCCTTTGGGGCTGCAGCCCGCCGGAAGTGGCGTAGGGCAGGGAGGGGTTCTTCACCGGGTCCCGCAGCTGAAGCTCGGCGCTCGGGTTACCCCTGCAGCGACGCCCCCTGGTCCCACCGATACCACTGCTGCTCCCGCCCCTTCACTCCCCGGCCGCGCAATGGGCACCCGCGACGACGAGTACGACTACCTCTTCAAAGGTGAGGTCATGGGCTCTCCCGCTCCCCATCGAGTCCTGTTCGGGGGCCCGGGACACTCCCCGCGGCCCTCGTCGGGCCACCCCTGTGCTGAAATCGGTCTTAGCCTTTCCCTCCCTGTGTGGCTGGTCCTGCGGTCTTCCAGCTCGGCCCCTTTTTTTCCCCTCACAAAGGCGGGGGGTCCTGGCCGCACACCGGTCTCTTAGAGAGCTCCTTGTAGGCCCTGAAGAGCCCCTCACCAAGTGTCCCTCCAGCGGACTGCCTTCTCCCAAATCATCTTCCTTTCCCAGGTTTCAGGGCCCCTTCGGAAGGGTCGCCCCTCCCACCATCTAGCTTTCGGATTAGCGCCCCCTCCCCCTCAGTGTGCACCCTGCCAGGACTCAGTCCCCTGCCTGCACCCCTGCGACCCGCCCTTTGCTCCCCTCCTCACCTTGCCTGGAGCAGACTGCCTCTACAAGTCTTTCTTATCTGCCCCCTCCTCCCCTCGGACCCACAGCTCTCATAGCCATCTTCCTCCATCCCGGCGCCAGGCCCTCCTTAAAATCTGAGCGGGCCAGCGGCCCCCACCCGCCCCACAGTTATCGCCATCTGTAACCTCGCCCTGTCCCCGGGATCGGTAGCGCTTTCTCTACTTTCTCTCCCCAAATAGTTTCGAGCTCTCCCAGGTCTTCTGTGCGACCCCAGGGGTGCGGGGGGGGGGTGGTGGAATGTTGGGCAAGAGGGATTGTCCGTCCCCCGCGCACGCACTTGTCGCAGTGACCCGGCAGACTGATGTGATTTCCCACCTAGCCTTTTATGTCCTACTGCCCCTGCGCAGCGGCCACCAGCCCGGGATAACTCTTGACTCAGCTCGCGAGAAGGGGTTGCGGATGGGTGTTGGCTGTTATCCTTGCCAGACCTGAAGGCCCAGTTCCAGAGCAGGAAAGGTTGTGCGCTGCACAAATACTAGCTTGCTTTATCACTATGGACTGGTTGCTTCCTGCCGCAGCACTGGGAGGATCCAACCTTTGGGTGTTTTTAGAACAGGAAGAGTCGAGTCCTAGTTGGCTGCATACCTTTCCCTAAAGGTGGGGGGCGGGGAGAAGTTATGTGCTCTTTGGTCAAATTAAATATTAGACTGGATGCCCTAGGACAAAACATACTGAAAGGTGGGGAGCGGGTAGAAAGAATTGTTTATTGGTTAGTCCGGAAAGAATCCACAGAGATAAGGGGTGCAGTTTTCAATGAGAAGAGTACAAGTAAATGCTTTTTTGTGCAATGAATGTGTTCTCACTCTGATGCCCTTTTCATTGCTCCTGAATTAGGAGGGCAGCCGTCAGTGATATGTTGAACAAAGATCACTACCAGGAAGGAAGGAGCCATTGCTATTAAAGCTTTACAGCGGAGGGTGGAGTTTTTGAAAAAGAGTGTTAAGCATAGTGACAGTTTCCGACTTTGCCATTGGGTGATAAGAGTGATTGACCAAATGAAGCAGGTAACGTTTTGCTTTACTAATGCTTTGCCAATCTGGGCATACTAGCTGGCGATATCTCCTTATCACCACTTACTGTACTGGGCCAGAATGTTCTGTTATATGGGCAGAATACCTTCATTATACACCCTCAACCCCAATGGGGAAAGTCATTGATGAGAAGAGGATACTTAATGCATTTTACATGTTTGCTGGTCATCTGAGGTCAAGTGAAGTCACTTAAAGTGAGACCTTGGACACTGGGGTTTAAGTATTAAAGGGAGATTTTTTATTTTTATTTTTTTAAATAAGGTGTGGTGGCAGTGGGCAGCTAGCTACCTTTGAAGTAATTAATTTAGAACAAGGTAGCGATTTTCAACCCTTTTCATCTTATGGCACATGTAAACTAATTACTAAAATTCTGCATCACACCAAAATATATATATAATTTTGATTCATTCATACTGGACAGCTGTTGTGTTGGCTGTTGTCATTTTTTAATTTGACAATCTAAGGGAAAAGAGGTTGGTGCTCATGACTAAATAGTCAGATATTGTATGTTTTAAAAACTCCTGCGACACACCAGTTGAAAATTGCCAAGATAGACTGTCAATATTTCTCTTGTTTGGTTTGGAACTTAAATGTCCATTATAGAAGCTTTTTTTTTCTCACTAAGAATATTTTCCTCAATTGGCATGAGGAACTTTTAACTTAATTTTGAGATTAGAACATCCTATTAATGATTGAGAGCACAGGGCTTTGTAATCACTGAGGCCTGATTCAAATCCTGTCTCAAGTCTTTAAATTTGTTTTGTGACCTTGAGAAAGTTAACTTTTTGAATTCCAGTTTCCTCTTTTTAAAAAAAAATATTTTATTTATTTATTTTTAGAGAGAGGGAAAGGGATGGAGAAAGAGAAGGAGAGAAACATCAGTGTGTGGTTGTCTCTCACATGCCCCTTACCAGGGACCTGGCCTGCAACCCAGGCATGTGCCCTGACTGAGAATTGAACCAGTGACCCTTTGGTTCACAGGTTAGCACTCAATCCACTGAGCTGCACCAGCCAGAGCTTTTTTTTTTTTTAAGATTTTATTTATTTATTTTTAGAGCCAGTTCCCTCATTATAAAAAGAAAATAATATGTATCTTGCAGGACTATTGTGAAAATTAAATGGGACTGGTTGTAAAATTTTAGTTTCTGTAAGGGCCCAATCAATAAATGGTAACAGTGTGAAAGAAGTTATTATGGTGTTGTCAGTTTATTTATTTATTTATTGACTGATTTTAGAGAGAAATAGAGGAAGGAATGGGTAGGGGGAGACATCAATTTGTTCCACTTACTTATTCATTCATTGGTTACTGGTGTATGAACCCAGACTGGGAGATCGAACCTGCAACCTTGTGGAGACGGTCCTCTGACCAACTGATCTATCCCGCCAGGGTTTGTCAGGTTTTTTTAACCATAAATCTTTATAAATATAAGAGCATTTAAGTATTAGTAAGGGAACTAGGATCTTCTAAAGTACTTTGTTTCCATGGATTATGGTTTCATTTTGTACATTTTGCTGTTTAAGGTAGGGTGTTTAAAAAATTGTGCTGAGGATTTCCACTTTTTAAAAGCTCTTACAGGATATGAGTCATTTTTTTTTTTTACTTCAGTCCTGATTATTTATCCAAATTGTTATCTGTGCAATTACACTAATTGAAAATGAAGTAACAATAATTTCATTTAAAAATGCTTTTATTCTATAGGTGAGATGAGCTGCAGCTCCCTACTTGGAAGAAGGCTTACCTAGCAGTCTTAATAGTTGAGGGAATTGGAAGTTAGTTTGTAACTCTAACCAGTTAAAAATGAAGAGAAATTTTGATTAGTATAGGATGGAGTGGTCCAAATGGGAATACAATGTGGGCAGAACTGGACATTTATTCTAAATTATGTGATTGTTCTTGAACATTAATTTTCAGTTAAGTTTAACATTGAGATTTTTGGTGGGGGATTAAATTTATTTTTAACAAATTTACTTTTTGCCCTGGCTGGTGTGGCTCAGTTGGTTGGAGTGTCATCCAGTAAACCAAAGGGTTGTGGATTCAAGTTCCGGTTGGGGCATGTTCCTGGGTTGCAGATTTGGTCCTGGTCAGAGTGCGTAGGAGAAGCAATCAATTGATTGCTTGAGAGGGTTTCTCTCTCACATTGATATTTCTCTCCCTGCCTTCCCTTCTCTCTAAAGTTAATGAGCATGTTCTTGGGTGAGAATTAAAACAAAACTTTGACTTTTTATTTTAAACACTTCAATTCTACAAGTATGTACCCACACACTGTGGTTAAGGCCCTGTGGAACACAGTCAATCATTTTGGTAGACACCAACCAACTAGTCACATTTTCTGAAAATACCTGGATACTTAGTCTATACCATTTTCTTTTTAATCTCGTTGAAGGTCAGTAGTAATAAACTATTAGCTGATTGTCCGTGGAAATGATATATGAATTTTGCTGTCTTGCATCTTGGCAGTTTTTCTTCCACAACTTTTGCTTGAACAACTCAGATTCCGCTGAGTCTGGAAAAACATATCTGGACTTCAGCCTTATTTTGAATGCATTTATTTTAAAGAATCTTTTGGTGAGGTACTATGAATATACAGGGTGGGGCAAAAGTAGGTTTATAGTTGTTTGAATGGAAAATAGTACAATAATTAATAATAATACAAGAAAACTATAAACCTACTTTTCCCCATCCTGTAGTTGAAAGAGTAGAAAGATCTCCATATTTATTTATAAAAACCAGTATGAAGATCATCAATTATTCCTTCGGGTAATAACTTACAGGTCTGATGTGCTACAGTTGATTGATTTGTCAACTTAAGTTTTAATCTAGTATTTTAGTTTGCAAGGGAGTGTATAAAACTAAATGTGGTTGAATAGGTGCAAATTTTAAATAACAGATAATATGTGTATTCTGTTCTAATGACATTTAGCAGCCTAATATTTAATATATATTGAACCAAGTTTCGTATTAGGAGTTAGAAGTGATACTTAAAATTCAGCAGATAAGGTTAGTGGTAATAAAAACTATCAGATTATTTTAGAAATGTTGTAGCTGTTTCATGCATAGTTGCTGTTATTTATGTTTATGTATTTTATATAGATGGCTATAATTATAAAATGTTTAGAGTACTTTTAACCTAACATACTAGTTCTGGAAAACAGAAAAGTCACTGCAAATTTCTTTCTTGAACTGTAGGATGTGATCATATAGTTTGTCATATTTTTAAAATACAATGAAATATTATCATCTTAATGAGAAACTGATTAGAAATTTAAGTTTGAGCCCGTTAATTTTTTTTTTTTTTAATTATAGCCAGTAAATTCTCTTCTGTTGCTTAGGTAATTTATTTTAGTTTGTTTGTCTTTTCAGTGAGGTTAAATGTTTACTTCTTGGTTTGGTTTTTCATTTGGTAACTGAGTAGAAGCAGCTTTCCTTATTGTGTCATTTCTCAGCATCATCTTGGCAACACTATTCTTCTTTTTTTTTAATCCTCACCTGAGGATGTTTTATTGATTTGAGAGAGAGGAGAGAAAGAAACATAGATCAGTTGCCTCCCATATGTGCCCTGACTGGGGATCGAACCTGCAGCCTTTTGGTAAACAGAATGATTAATTGAGTCATCTGGGCAGGTTGCAGCACTATTATTAAAGAACTGTTATCTTCTGTTGTAATTTAAAAACCCTTTATCAAGTTGCTAGTCTTAGTTCTGGCAATCTTGTGTATGTCTAGTTGAGAAAACTATACTGTATAAAGCATTCATGAGTCTTGAATTATTTTTAGCTAAAGATGCTATTTTTTTATAATGTTAAAATTAATTGGTTATGTTCAGGAGAAAAAAAATGTCCTCACCAACTTCACGGTGGTTTAAAGATTTGAGAATGAGGAGACAGTGAAGATAATTATTAAAGCGAAGGCTGAAAGGCAAGAAACCAAAGGGCTAGAGTTTTTCTGGGAGGGAGAAGGTGTTCTTTTATTTTCTAAAGGTGTCGTCATTCTAGATGTCTTGCCCTTTGGCTCCTAATTGATATCTGAGTGTCTATGAAATAGAAACAGTCAACTTTTGGGGTTTTTTTCTTGCCTATTTCCATTTCAAGTGAGGCTTGTATACCTCAGTACTAGTGAGGGGCCAGAAATGATTCAAACGATATTTCTTCAGCAAAACATTTTTTTCTTTAAATTTTTAAAAAATTTTAATTGTTCAAGTACAGTTTTCTGCCCTTTACCCTCATCCCAGCCCACCCCCCAGCCCTCCCCACCTCCCTCCTGTCTCCTCCTTCCCCCCCTTATTATTGTCCATGTGTCCTTTATACTAGTTCCTTCAAACCTTTACCCCTTCCCCTGAAATTCCCTCCCCTCTCCCCTCTGGTCACCGTCAGCCTGTTCTCAATTTTAGTGTCTTTGGTTATATTTTGCTTGTTTGTTATGTTGATTAGATTCTTGTTAAAGGTGAGATCATATGGTATTTGTCTTTCACCGCCTGGCTTATTTTGCTTAGCGTAATGCTTTCTTGGTTCCCTCCACGTTGTCGCAAAGGGTAGGAGCTTCTCTGTCCTTTCTGCTGCATAGAATTCCATTGTGTAAATGTACCATAGTTTTTTGATTCATTCATTTACCGATGGGCACTAGGTTGCTTCCAGCACTTGGCTATTGTATGTCATGCTGTTATGAACATTGGGGTCTCAGCAGAACATTTGATCTCTCTCACTAAGAGGCAATAGTAAGTATCCTTTTAAGAGGGTTCAGTTCTATAATTGGAACTGGGATTTCACCTCACATCCAGAGTGGTGGACCTTGGAATCTGAGACGTCAGTCAACTTTTCCATAAAGTTGGAAGTACACGACAAGGTTTGTCTGGAAAAAGCCCAGCCATTATGAATAAGTGGGAGTGATTTGTGGAGCATCAGTGTAACCTGGTGGCCAAGGAGAGTGGACTGGAATGCACACATGTGAAAGATGACGACATCACCGTACTCATCAGTGGGGATGGTAGACGCTGTTGAGTGAGCATGAGTACTGTGTGGCTGTTGCATTCAAAATGAGCGAGTAGAGCAGCGAATCTGCATCAGATTTTGTGTTACGCTTGAACATTCCTCTGTGGAAACTATTTGGGTGATTCCGAAGGCCGTAGCTATGGGCAGCTGGTGAGTGGCAGCTTCATCAGAACAGTGTGCGCGCTTAAGCATCATGTCCTGTGCAGAGATTTTGATGAAACATCAAATCACTCAGGTGATTCAGCCCCCAGCTACAGCCCAGATTTGGCGCCAGGTGACTTCTGGCTTTTCCCAAAACTAAAATCACCTTTGAAAGAGAAGAGATTTCAGAACATTGATGAGATTCAGGAAAATATGATAGGGCAGCTGGCGGTGATTGGGAGAACTGTGTGAGGTTCCAAGGTGCCTGCGGGACTGAAGCATCATTATTCTATTTACAATGTTTTTTGTGTCTTGAATCTTCTTCAATAAATGTCTCTGTTTTTCATAGTATATGGCTGGATACCTTCTGGACAGACCTTGTATTGTCTTTGAAGGATACTTTCATAGCCTTAATATATTATTCCTTAGTATCCAAATAAAAGCATTTATTATAATATCTGTGTTTGCTATGATACCTTTGCTACCTCTAATTGACTATATAGCTAGAAATAACTACTCATTGTGCTGCATGGAATCACTGCTCTCTGGATAATTTCTTGCTGAATCAGCTGATAGAGGAAACCAGAAAGAAACACATTTGATAATATCCTGCCTCCAAGACTGTCTAGAGGCCAGCCTACATCCGCTCTTGGGGAAGGAAGGAGTGCATAATGGATTCTTCGCCCTCTAAGCAGAATTCAGTGGGCTCTCAGTTTTTACCTCCCTCCCCCGCCGCCCCCCCCCCACACATCCCAATTTCTGTAGTAAGGCATGGGCTTATTCTTAGGTGTTGTTCTTACATGTTTGATTTTCTAGTCCTAGTGTCTGTATCAGTGAGCTGGTAAGAAGTAAGAAGAATTAGTAGTTCACAGTAGGAATAAATATAATATTTTCTGAAATATCTATAAACTTTTTATAAAGGAAAAAAGTGTTATGAAGCTTAGATCCTATAAATTGGTGAACTCATTTTGTTCTTTAAATTTAGATAGACATGATTTGAAATAAGTTAACTGCGTATTTCCCAATTGCTTTTTAAGTTCCTAAGGGTAATACTGCCTTGGGTTAAAGAGAACCCTCATGTGTTTAGTTAGTAAATAAGCTGCCTTCTAATAGTAATTATAGGAAGTAAATTAATCTAATCAGAACCTGTCTTATGAAACCCACAACCTTGGCATATCAGGGGTGACACTCTAATCAACAGAGCTACCCAGTCAGGCACATACAAGAAGCAACCAATGAGTGTGTAAATAAGTAGAACAGCATATCCACTTCTGTCTGTCTGTCTCGGTCTCTGTCTCCCCTCTCTCCCTGCTCCCTCTCTCTGCCTCCTTTCCTCCCTCCCTCACCCCCCTTTCTGTCTCTCTAAAATGAAGAGTTTTAAAAAAAAAATTCATGAAGTGGTAAGTGAAAGTATGTTTGCTGTTGGCTCAGAATTATTAGCTTTTTAAGGCCCCCGTTAAACTTAGTGGATGGAGTATTTGTTTTTGGAGGAGTTTCTGCTTTCCTGCCAATCTGATAAATGCAGCTGTTAAAGGGTCGTTGTAATTTCTGCGATCTGGGTGACAGAGTTTATGAACCTGCTGCCTTGCATGTTAAGTGTATTTCATTCTGCCTAGGTGTGAGTCCTCAGGTCAGACCCAGTCTTGGATGAAACTAAGTAGAACATAATCATTTTTTTCTCTCTCTACCACCCACTGACATCCTTTGTTGCTTTCATGTCATACAAGTTAATATCACAAATTGTTCATTTCGTTTAGGATTTATCTTTGAAGTTACTACCTTCTAAAGCAGCAATTTTCCACATTTTTCATCTCATGGCACACATAAACTATTTACTAAAATTCTGCAACACACCAAAAAATATTGTTTTTTGCTGCTCTGCCCCCCCAAAAGGTATAATTTTGATTCAGTCACAGCAGAAGGCTACTGTTGTATCGTCATTTTTTAATTTGACAGTCTAAAGGAAAAGAGGTTAGTGCCCCTGACTAAGTTAGGTATTGCATGTTTTAAAAATTCTCATGGCACACTGCTTGAAAATCAGTGTTCTTGGGTAGTGTGTTTGTCTCATTCATCTGATATAAAGTTCTTTGTCTTTTCAGTTGTCCTTATTGGAGATTCAGGTGTTGGAAAGAGTAATCTCCTGTCTCGATTTACTCGAAATGAATTTAATCTTGAAAGCAAGAGCACCATTGGAGTAGAGTTTGCAACAAGAAGCATCCAGGTTGATGGGAAAACAATAAAGGCACAGATATGGGACACAGCTGGGCAAGAGCGATATCGAGCTATAACATCAGCGTAAGTCTCTGCAGTTTTTAAGTTCTGTGAAATAGGCTGCCATCAAGTGAATTAGCAGACTTTGGGTATTGGAAAAGTTACTGGGTCCCCCCCCTTTCAGAAATATCCAGTATTAAGATTTTGAAATTTACTTACAAAGGTGTTTTTAAATATATATAAACCATGTATTCAGTTCTTCCTGGTGTTCCCTTCTATTTCGTAGTTGTCTCCTAATAGTTACATGCATTTCTGTTTTCAGATATTATCGTGGAGCTGTAGGTGCCTTATTGGTTTATGACATTGCTAAGCATCTCACCTATGAAAATGTGGAGCGATGGCTGAAGGAACTGAGAGACCACGCTGATAGTAACATCGTTATCATGCTTGTGGGCAATAAGAGTGATTTGCGTCATCTCAGGGCGGTTCCTACGGATGAAGCAAGAGCTTTTGCAGGTCAGTGATACGGATGTCATCTTATTCCGGTGATTCTGTATTTCTTACTGTTATATCCTGCAGTTCTGATAATCCTTCCAATGAGGGTAATCAGTTACAGTAATTTCAGAAGGGTAAACTTGAATGAATAATGAATGTTCAGCAGGGATTGTTTTGAAAGTGTGTGATGGCTGCAGGGCTCTTTTGCTTAACTTTGAGTTATTAAAACACTAGTATTTTGAGTTTTTGCTGCCAAAAATTGAATGTAAGTACTGTTTTCTCTCTCTGGAAAGGGTGGGTAAAATCTATTCTGTGCTTCTGTTTCTTTTTCCATTATGTCTGTGTGATTGACCAAGGCTGTTCTGTGTGTGGGTCTGAAAAGCAGTAGCCCAGGGAGTGTCAAAGACCAATAGGCATTTAGCTGCTGAGGATGTACAGCTTTTGTGGCTTTACCGAGGGTCCACCTGTTTCTCTCTTCACACTGCTCTGGAGGGGCGTCCTGCCAGAGGGCAGCATTGTCCATTCTTGGCTAGTGAAGTTGTGACCGTTTTTGTGCCATTTTCTGTAACAGTTCTTTAGTTTTCCAGGCAAGAAGCTTTGTTTCAGATAATATAGTTACAGAGTTCTAAGGGAATCACATATACCCATTCTTATTCATGCTGTAGCTGTGTGGTTGAAGGACAGTGAGAGGTGGAAGTAGCTGCATATTTGATAAGTTTAGTACACTTTCAGTAGTGTGTTTATTCTGGTGGTACTATTTAGATATAATAAGTATTTTAATGAGTCCAATAAAAAATTTTGGTTATTTTTAATCTACTAAAGTGTAAGCAGAGTGGTATCCATATTGCTCAAGAAATTGGGGAGGTTTTAGGATTAAGAAAGGTCTTTTACTTTTTCCTTTGAAGGCTTGAGTATAATCCCTTGTATTAAAATTTGACAAAAGTGAAGTTTTTGTGTCTCCCTACAGAAAAGAATGGTTTGTCATTCATTGAGACATCAGCTCTAGACTCTACAAATGTAGAAGCTGCTTTTCAGACAATTCTGACAGGTAAGACTTGCATTTTCAGATTATATCAGTGAGAAGTAGAAGTTTTAGGGAGGCTATTTATTTATTTTGAGACAGACAGACAGACAACACTGTCTTGTTTTTCTATGTATTTATGCACTCATTGGTTGATTCTTGTACATTCCCTGACCAGGGGTCAACCCACAACCTTGGTGTATCGGGATGATGCTCTAACCAACTGAGCTACCTGGCCAGGGCCTAGGGAAGTAATTTAAACAAAATAATTGGGAAAACAAAGGATCTAAACTATCTAGCACATTATCTAAGAATGACTGTCATTTGAGAGCTACTATAGCAAGGGCTACAAAATTAGTTACAATCATTGCTTGCTGAGCTTTAATCATCCTAATTCACGTGGTTTACAGTGGGAAATACAGTTTAAAATTGTTTGCTCACTTCTATTATTACCTTAGTCCACGTAGTCTATAATTCATGTGATTTATGGTGACAAACACAAAGTAATGTTTAAATCTACTTTCTAAGATAAATATTGAAATTCCAGCTATGGAAAGATATAAATGTCTTGTTGAAATTTAGTAGGGTAAATACATTCTAGGTTCTGATGTGTTAAAGAAGCAGCTAGGGGAAAAATACGTCATTAAAAATTAAAAAAACCCAAAAAGTAAAGTTCTGCCATGATATATTGTAGAAGAAGCAGGGTGTTACCTGGGGAGAAAATCAGCCAGTGATTGCATATAGAAAAGTTTAACTTGAGTGCAGTGGGAAAGGGACACAGTTCCAGCTGTTTTGGAAGGTGGATGAGCATGCCACTTCAGCTTCAGGGATAAGAAGGCCTTGTATTAGTGTAGACTCATATTTACCTGGACTTTATTAGAATAACCAGTTTTAATCTTAATCCTCTAATACTTTGATAGGTTGTTTCAAGTACTTTAAAATTTCAGGTTACTTTTAAGAACTTGCTAGTCTTAATACATAGTATAGTCTTGTTCTAAAATGTCTATATGGAGAAATGGTTAAGTAAATGAGTTTCCAATTATAATGTATCATAATTTTAATTTATTCTTTGGGTACTTGTATTAGAGGTCAACAGATTTTAACTTCTAAATGTTGTCCTATTTTACTGTAAAAAATGTAGGGAATTAAACCTAGGATTTAAGAGCATGGATTTGGAAGCCTGACTTGGGTTCTAGTCCTGGCTTCCCCACTTACTATTAGCTCTGTAATCTTAGGTAAGTTACTTAAACTTTCTGGGCTTTAATTTTTTTGTCTGTTAAATTTAAATATGTATTGGGGAGTTCTGTTACTTTCCTTTTGGAGAGGGTCTGTATTTATAATAAAAACCTGTGATGTGATTTGACTCAACTGTTAGGTGCAACTGCAAAGTTTTTGTCTCTGTAGCCCACAGAATTGTCTGTCACTGAGACATCTGCTCTAAACTCCAGAATGAGTTTGTGCATGTAAAATGCTTAGCTATCCCTGGTACATAGTGAACGTTTAATAAATTAGTAGCTAAATAGCAGGCCCAGCAGGAAAAAAATAAAATGAAGAGGAAACTAAATATTGGTAATTCACACATCTATTATAGTAACTGAAAGAACTGGTGCTGGGGTTGGATTAATAGTCTTTGGAACATAGTAGTTAGCTTTCACTTAGAAGCTTCTGTCAAGTTTCATTGCAGAGTGTTTCGAACAGGTAAGATTTGGTTAAATATGCAGTACGTCTGCAAATCCTACTTTTTTTCTTTATAACCACTTGCGTGGATTCTGTTGAGTCAGCATGTGGAGTACTAATTTGGATCCAGGAATGGTGGGCTTTTACTGTATTTTTAGAGAGAGGCGAAGGGAGGGAGAAAGGGAGAGAAATACGTGTTGTTGTCTCTTGTGTGCCCCCTACTGGGGACCTGTATGTACCCTGACTTGAAATTGAACCCTTTGATTTGGAGGCTGGCATTCAGTCCACTGAGCCACATCAGTCAGAGTTCATCTTGAAGGTCGGAGTCTCTTAAGGCCTCTAAAAATGTCACTTGTAAAACTTTTTAGTGAGTCCTTGTCTTTGGGGTATTTTGTATGTTCCATCAATCTCTGCTATAATTCTAGGTCATTTATTCAGATATTAAGTGAAGGTGAGATCAAGTCTTCCACCTGCTGTTAATTATTGTATGCATCGTTGGTAACATTGACTTTATGATCTACTAAACAGGCCTAATGCACTAAAAAATAAACAGTGATATGTACTTAAAAGGGAGCTGTTTTGTCCTTAAAGATGAAGAACGTGTTTTTTTCTTACAATTCACTCTAGATTAAACTTTTGTTACTGCTTGAATAATGTTGCTTATAAACCAGCAAGACTTTAGCTTCACTTAGTGCCGTTTTTCCTCTCCATACTCACTATTTCCTCAGCTTCCTGCATAAATGTTAGTGTTGATCTGTGGGATCAGAGATCACTGCATATGGCAGCAGACATCTGTGCTGTTTTGCAAGTGTTAGGATGTTTGTTTAAACTTTTTTTTATACCAGTGGGAGTATTAATGCATTAAAAACACAGGAAAGAGAAAAATAACCTCATTAGGCTTAATTCACCCTAAGTGTTAACAGTTTTAAGGGAGCATTTACAGCATTTACATTGCATTTCTATGTTGCCGTAAGAAGAAATAGCTTTTTAATTTTTAAGATGCAAAATTATGCATTGAGAATTTTATCTTATATTATTCCTCCAAAGTTAATTGTGTTATTTTAAAATAGAACCACGGCATTTTTGACGTTCATGAATCTGATGGTAATTACATGACGTAATTTTGCTGGTGGTATTTTCAGGGGTAGTTGGCAGTGCACGAGTGAGTCCGCTAAGATTGCCTGACCTCTGCTTTTCAGGGCAGTTTTGTTTTCTTTCGTCCTTAAGTTCATTGAGGAATGTTATTAATCTTTTGCTTCCATAGCCTGTTATTTTTTTTCTCTTTGAATTTTGACAGTTACAGCCTTGAAAAGTTACAATAACTATACAAAGAATTTGCAAATATCCTTAGCCTGTGTTTCCCAAATGTTGATATTTTACCATATCTGCTTTATTATTATTCTACTTCTCCCTAAATATATACATATTTTTTCTCTCTAAATATATACACGCTAAATACCATTTCAAATGATAAACATGCTGCCCTTTATATCTAAGCACTTTTTATTGTGTATTTCCTAAAAATAGGGACTTTCTCTTTCATAACCATAGTACAGTGCTCAAAATTGGTTAGAGGGTAACTCTAAACATCAGCGTCCAACTACAGGCCTTATTGAGATTTTGCCAGTTGTTCCAATTATTAGCAAATTAAGACTGGAGTCAAACCACACACTGTATTCAGCTGTTGTATCTCTTTAGTTTCCACTAATCTGGAACAGTTTGCTAGTCTTTATTTATTGAAATTTTTTGAAGAATACAGGTTAGTTATCATGTAATGTACTTCAGTTTGGGTTTTTACCTGCTGTTTCCTCATAATTACATTCTATGTAGTTTCAGCAGGAACATCACAAAAAGTGTGCTCAGTGCGCTGTATCAGGAGGCTTGTGATACTGGTTTGTCTTACTCAGTACTGGTGATGTTAACTTTCATACTTTGGTTAAGGTGGTACTGCCAGCTTCTCCATGTAATTAGTAAGTCCAAGCCATCTTTTTAGTATGGAGACTAAGTCCTTTTGTAGTTGAAAGAGTTTTGATTCCCTTAGCATATTGACTTGGAAGTAGAATGAAAGTTTTCGGGTATTACAGTAGTCTCCCCTCATCTGCGGTTTTACTTTCCTCAGTTTTAGTTTTCCGCAGTCAACTGTGGTCCAAAAATATTAAATTCCAGAAGTAAACAATTCATAAGTTTTAAATCGTGTGCCATTTTGAGTAATGTGTTGAAATCTCGTGCCCCTCTACTCCATCCTGCCCAGGATGGCAGCCCCCCTTCGCCCTGCATGTCCTGCTGTTTACACTAGCCTGCCTGTTGGTCACTCTTGGTTATGAGATGACTGTAGCAGTGATTGTGTTCAAGTAACCCTAACCACATTTTAGGCATCCACTGGGGGTGTTTTGATTGTATCCCCGGCAGAATCTGTTAATTAGGTATAGTAGCTTTGTTTTTGGCACGTGGCAACTTTTAAATACTTGTCAGTATATCAAATTGGAGCATTTTTTGACCTTGGAGAAGCTTATGTGGTCAGCAGTGGGTTTGAAGGAGACCTAGAAATTTTTGACGGAGGCTGTAGTAGTGGAGTAACTCAGGCCTCTGCTATTTTCACAATTTTTATAAGAACTGAAGAATTTTAGCTCTTTTTGTTTCCCAAATTTGAACAGTGGCATTTAATTTCCTTAGAATTTACCTTGCAACTTGACCCATACTTCCATTAAAGTAGAAATAGGTATATGTCGTTTTAAATTTAACTTTACCTGGATATATTTAAAACTGTCTTATGTTTTACTTCATATTTAGATCTACAAGAGATTCTTATATAGGAA
Source organism: Tonatia bakeri (assembly GCA_004024845.1). Taxonomy (NCBI): domain Eukaryota; kingdom Metazoa; phylum Chordata; class Mammalia; order Chiroptera; family Phyllostomidae; genus Tonatia; species Tonatia bakeri. The sequence goes on from PVIA01001387.1 coordinate 106,766, forward strand.
CGATGAAGTAGTATTCCTTTTCTTTATGACCTAACATATTCTTTGGATGTCTTAAAAAGGGACTGCACAGGAATTGGCATATCATATTCATTTAGTTCTAAAGGAAAATGTGCCCTTGAAAAAGGAAAATATTTGCATCTGGTTTTAGCAAGTTACTAGTGCTGTTCCCTTCCCCCCACTTCAATAACCTTTTCTAATCAGGTACCAGCTAGAAAGGTACCTGCACCCTATTTTCTTACCCAAAGTTTCTTTTTTTTTTTAGTGATATATCTAGCCACAATTAAATAAATTAGTTGTGTAGCCTATTAGTGCCCATTGTGCCTGAAAGAAAACTTTCCTCCTAATTGTCTGACCAATACTTTCCTATTTACTTATTACCTTTATTATTTTTAGTAGCAGACAGACGTTTTATGAATTTGCCGTGGCTGCGGCAAATGTAGCAGTAATCCATTTCTACCGAACGGTTTGCAGCACTCGTGGGCAGTTACACAACACTGCTCAAATTTCTTGCTTTGTAATGAGGTCTCTTTAATTATTTAACTTTCTATGTTCTCAGAGAATTCTTCCTTTTCCTCCCTTTCAGTATTTGCTTTTCATGTAAGATCCTGCAAAGTATTTTTTTTTGTTGTTCTGGTTCCCCTAACTTAATGTTTAATACAACTTGCAGAGAAGTTGAAATCTGTAGAGGGTCACATTTAAGCATTTGCACTTGAAAAAGAAGAGCTAGCTACCTAGTTTGGAATTAGAGAGAAAACATAAAGAATAAAGAATGAATGGTGTAGTTTTCCAGTAAGTTGATGATTGTCTTTATGCCTTAGCCACTGGTTTGATTGAATGACTGTCTTTCTTACCTTGACACACACTCCAGCCCCACCCCTTTTCAGTGAAAATCTAAATGAAGACTCCATACCCTTTGTCGGTCATATTTTTTAAAATTCTGGTCGGTAGTCTTGATTGTAATCTCTCTCTTTCTCTCAGTGGGTTCTAAGCTCTGAACCACTGTCAGCCTTCTCAAGTACAAATTTTAGCACCATTCCTCCCTGCACCCTCGCCCCCTGTTAAAAAGGGCGCACTAGCTGTCAGTATTTCTGTTGTTCTACACATTCAGTTTACATGTACAGCTTGTTGTTCAGCTTTAGGGAAATTAGTTTTAATTTTGGAGAAAGTGTGCTAAATCAGCCTGTACATTTCTTTTTCTTTACCTTTTCATTATGGAATGTTTCCAGCATATTAAAGGTATGATAGTATCATGAACTCCAGTAGCTGTCAGCCATTAGCACGTGGCTAACCTTTCCTCCGCCTGATCCCTCTATCAGTATTTTGAATCAACTCCCGGGTTTTACATAATTTCATTTGTAAACACTTCATGATGTAGATCTGAAAGAGTAAGACTTAAACCCGTAACAACAAAATCACTTAAAAATTGACAGTAATTTCTACTTGTCATTTATTATTCAAATGATACTAAATTTTTTTCACTTAAAATTAGAATCCAGATGATGTTCATATTGCAGTTGGTTGGCACGTTCTTGGAGCATTTTGCAAACATGATTTCACTTTCTTTTACCCTATGACTTTGTGCTCTTTAAATTTTCAGGTAAACACCCTAGAGCTTTCATCTAGGATCATCAACTTGTTGTATTTAGATTATTTCTCTATGTGTATATATACTTTCCTCCCCCCTTTGCTGAATTTTTGGAAGATAAATTGTAGACATTGTAGCACTTTACTACTAAATACTTAAGTATTTTCTCCTAAGAACAGGGCATGCTACATATACCATACACTGAACCCAAGAAATTTATGTTTGTACTGTATTAAAAATATGCAGTTTACATTCAGTTTTTCCCACATGTACTAATAGTGTCCTTTTATAGGATTGGTTTTTCCATTTTAAATCTAGGGTCTGGTCAGTTGCATTGATGCAATTGTTTTATATGTGTGGTATCAAATAGAGTAGCCACTGGTAACAGGTTGTTATTGAGTACTTGAAATATAGCTAGTGAACTGAGGAATGGATTTTAAATTTTATTTAGTTAATTTAAGTAAATTTAAATAAATTTAGTTAATTTAGTAGGTGGCTATTGTATTGGATAGTACAGATGTAGAATATTTATCCCTATTTTTCAAATGTAATTTATGACAACCTTTTTGAAGTCTTGGCAGATTGTCGTGTAGAATGTCCCTCAATCTGAATTTATCTGTTTCCTCATGATAAACTCCTTTTAAACATTTTTGGCAGAAATACACAGGTGTCCTTTGTGGAAATACATTGTATCCTTCATAGTACACCATAATAGACATGTCAATTTGTCCCATTTTTAGAATTCACTACCTTTTGAGGATATTTGGGGTGGGGGTAGCACTGAGAGAACAAAGGTAAATGAGATACATAATCTAGTCAGAGGGAACTGCTGTTCAGTAATGCAAGATAAGACCAAATAAAATGTGTTTGAGATACTTGCTGTAGAGGATTGCTGTAGAGAATTTAGTAACATTTATTCATGTAGTTAGTTACTTACGGACACCTGCTATCTGCTGTATGCTGGAGATACATAGCAATGAATAAGGTGGACACAGTTTTGTTTACTCTGAAGTGGAAGGAGTAGACAGTTAGTTTTGGTAAGCCATATAAAATCTTCAGTTGCCTGCCTTAAATAATTATTTAATTACAGTTTGATTTTAGTTCAGGAGGCACTGAAGAACATTCTTTCCCTCCTTTTCCAAGAGTTCTTGGGATTTTGGTGTGTTTATGAAGTTGGGCTTTTCTCTGTGCAGCCAAGAAAAACACCTTACTGTGCCTGGTGGTGCAAAGTTATTTTTATTTTTCCATGGTACAATTTCGGTGTATGTAGGGGGGTTTTTTGTTTGTTTTTTTTTTGGTTAGGGTACGATGAAAATACTCTCATGGTTTAATTTAAGTCTAAGCCTATAAACTATGAAATCTCTTTAAACAAAGATTTATTAATTGGTGAAACTCTCTCTCTGAAATGGAAAACCTTGGTTCTCTTCTTAACCTAAGGGAATTTATTAAAATAATGGGTTGACTCTAATCACTGGCTGTTTGAAAATAAAACTTTAAATTTATAATTCTATGTTCACTTTATTTGCAGTTTTTCCTATAGATGTATCTTCTACCTCTATGTATCTTTTATGTGAACTATTGATGGGCCTGTAACACTGGGTATTGCTGTTTCTTTTTTTTCATTCAGAGATATACCGCATTGTTTCCCAGAAGCAGATGTCAGACAGACGTGAAAATGACATGTCTCCAAGCAACAATGTGGTTCCTATTCATGTTCCACCAACCACTGAAAATAAGCCAAAGGTGCAGTGCTGTCAGAACATATAAGGCGTTTCTCTTCTCCCCTAGAAGGCTGTGTATAGTCCATTTCCCAGGTCTGAGATTTAAATATATTTGTAATTCTTGTGGTCACTTTTGTGTTTTATTACTTCCTTATACTTAACGAATGTTCCATGTTTTAAGTCTTTTGATTTCAGCTTTATAAAAATCATCCATTTGTCCTGAATGACTGCAGCTTTTTTCATGCTATGGCTTCCACTAGCCTTAGTTTAATAAACTGAATGTTTGGATTCGTCAGCTACTGTTTACTTCTCGTCATGGAAACCTGTCACTGTAGGACACAACAGAACTTGATCACTTGGAACTCAGACCTGTTGGTCTTGATCAAATCAAATTAAGAAGACTCTAGAAATAAGCTATCATTTTGCCACAGAGCAGCTTATAATTCATACACTCTTCTCTCAGTGCAGTGTATATTTCCACAAATTGCCCTGTAAACATGGCAGGACTTTGAGAGCTTGAAAATTTTCCATTATTCTGGAAGTCACTTTCTAAAATGCCTTAATAGGTTCTGTAGTTCAGTAATTTTTGGCTTTAATTTTTGTAAGCATCAAAGGCGATTTGAGAGGGCACTTTCGCTGGACGAGAATGACCTTAATAAGCACCGAAGACTGCGTTGTGGTTGCAGCTGCGGTATGGCAGGGGTCACGTGTTAGTGCCGCCTGGCAGGCCAGGAACTGGAGGGACTGGTGGAATTCCAACTGAGGTGCCTCTGTCGCGATGATCGGGCAGCCTGGGTTCAGTGATGTCATTTAATTTATCTAATTTCCCAGCAGTAGATTATGTGGCATTTTATTGCTCAGGCAATAACTGGTTTAATGCTCTTAGTATCAAATTATGAGGTGTTAATTTTGTCTCAAAACCGTCCATTAATTGAAATGTAACCCAGTTTGTCTCCATATTCACCAGCAGGCATGGATAATTATGTTAACGATGCTGATGTTTGAGTTTTGCAGTGCATTATGGGATATAGTTCAGTATAGTTAAGTATCTGGTTTCTGTCAAAAAGAATACAGAGAGGTTAATTTCTGCTCAAGTGGTATCACTTAAAGGCATGTATTCTTTTAGTACTTAAGATGAAATAGTACTTTGAGTTTAAATAGAATGCATTTAGGCCATTATACAGACTTTCCACTACATTATTGAAATAAGTGGAGCATCTAGTTTCTCATTCAGAAATGTGCACACTAATACTTAGTTTTACTTTCTTGTGGATAATATTAAGCATTTACTCTGCAGTGTTCTGAAAGTTGTGTCAACTGAAGTGATACTATTCAGGGTGGTGGAATGTCCCCAAAATATATATGTGTGTGGGATTACGTAGATGACTGTGTTTCATAGTTAATCTCCTGTCTGCGATGCTCATGACGTGTGGGTGCACCGAAGGCATCGCTGTGGTTGGTCGTTTCGGTTTTCTTGCGCATTTTAGTGTATTGGTGTGAAGATTATTATCTATTTGTAAATCACTACTTTGTATTTTATGCATGCTCTGTAACTTTTTATTTTAGTTACTGATTTGGAATATATTCACATTCTAATAAACAGTTATAGGGGACTGTTCTTCATGTTGTCAGATTACATTTTCCCTTTGCTTTGGATGTAGCCACGGAACATTGGATTTTGATGAATGAGACCATATAGGTCCCTTCATTACAGAGTCAACATTGGATTGGAGGCACCATTATGCGAATTCAGCTTTGATTTTAGACAGGTAGTTCAATTATGCTTTTCTTGGAAAAAGTATTATCAAAAATATGAGGGAAGTAATTACTGTCTGTATTTTCATACACACATAACCGTGTCACTAGACCCAGGAGGAGGCTCCATCACCACTCATTTTACAGAAAATTGGTAGTCAGTTTTTTACAAAATTATTTAAGAGAAGGAGAAACTTGATAGTGAATTGAAAATAATAAAGTGTTAGTAACTAAATTTTTATCAAGTATAGACTTAGTGTTGCCTTGGGCATGGTTGCATCTTGGGGACAGTCCAAGAAACTGGAAGTAGCAGAAAATGGCTTTGATTGCATTTCAGCGAGTGCCTTCATTCTGAGTAATATCTCAGGAGGCAGACTGTCTCAAGAAACACTAAATTTTAAAATATGACAATTTAGGGCTCAAGGCAGTTTAGTAGAAGTATTTTGCTGTTTGACCCTGCTTTTCAATTAATTTTTATTTTTTTTAATCTATTTGTTGTATTCTCCTGAAAGTCAGTCAGCCATGTTGACTTGGTAAACTTCCATGTGAGTGTTCTCTGGTGCTATCTATGATATCTCTCTGAAAGCAGTTAGTAACTCTGTAGGGTAAGTTTTCTTATTTAGCCATTATGCTGAATTAGGATATGCTACATTCTAAGGAGTTCTAGGCTGTGGCTTAATCCAGCAGTCTTTAAGTCCTGAAGGGTTCTGCAGAAAGGTTAAACTTCTCAAGGGTTTGGATTGCCCATAAAGCCAGCCATATTTATTTTATCATTGGGAAAATTAACCTCTTCATTTTTGTCTTTATTGACTCGTATTTACAAAATACAAATGTTCTCGGTGGTTTGAGCTGTTGTGGTAGTTTCTCCCATCTGCCTTGAAGAGACAAAAGTACCGCTTCGTCAGCTTGGTCAGTGCCAGAAGCAAAGTAATTCAAGGGCTGGGTGGGTGATTAAAAACTTTTTCCAACCTGTTAGGTTTCAATTTGCTAAGTAAGCTCTTTTAAAAGAAGAGAAATTGGAAATTGCTTTGATGTTTCACAAACATCATAAGCCTGAGAAATTTTTCGAAACAAAGTATCTTGTTTTGTATAAGGACTGTGCATGATATCCACTCCGTGTGTGTGTGTGTGGGGGGGGGGGGAACAAAGACCATGAAAGCATCCTCTTCCACCACATCATTTAGAGGGTTAGCATAGCATACTAGTGCTGAAGGCAAGAGGGCTATCTTCCTCCTGGTTGGGGCTGTGCTGGTGCCATACCCTTTTTCTGGGATTTGATGGGTCACCTTTTCCATTGCCTATACAATACAGGTCTCCTTTTCCACTGCCTACACAATGTGCCAAATAAACTGGAGTTGACATTCTAAAGTTTTAAAGAATGGTTGTGTTTCCCCAAACTGCAGGGGGCTGATGAAAACAATAAAACAGCACAAAATGCTATTATCATTACAACTTTTGTAAGGGAGAACCCTTAGTCTGACAGAAAATTTTATTGAAGTATTCATTTCCCTGAAAATTTGAGCTGGAAGGTAAAGACTGTTTGAAAGGAATTTTATACTAGGTAGACAGTAGAAAATATGCAAACTCTGAGTTAAAAGAAAGTGGCAGGTATGATAGAGCACTGGACTGGGTGACAAAGACGGGGATTCCAGTCACAACTCTTCTGGTCATTTTACCTTTGGGCCTCACTTTCTAGTTAATGAGGGGATAGGGTTACACCACTTCTGGGGTGCAATTCAGTAATTCTGTGAATGAACTCTCCTCAGGTACTAGAGCCAGGTTATTCATTCTAACTCAGATTTAAATGTCACAGCTAAGTAAAAATCAAGTGTATAGTTGGCACGATTATTTTGGCTTTATCACAATTTGACGAGAATGTCATCTTGATTTCCATTTTAACTCCAGTAAAAAGGATGGGCGCTTCCAGAGCAGGCGCAGACTGCCCGTGTCGCCGTATGAAATGCATCGAAGTACCATGTGCGCCAAGGGGGAGGGGCACTTGACCGGCTGCCGCACCAGCTGTAAATTGAGAACTGGTTTTGGGGGTTTTTTTTTTGCTTTTGCTATTGAAATTGCTGGCTTTTAATATATACTTCAAAATATATTTGTGTCTGGGAGAGACCTTTTAAAAATGTACTGTGTTTAATTTTTTTTATTATTTCTAATTGAAATCTACAAGAAAGTCAATCCATGGAGCTAGCTATCCAGTAGAACCAATGATTGAATCCAAGAATATAAGTTTATGCGTATAAATATGGTATTAATAGCATTATTTGGCTATTAGCATAGTAATCTAACTAGTAGTAGTCATTTGAGTTCAATTATTTAACATTATTAAGCACAGAATTGGTGGCTCCTGGCACAGATGTCATGTATAATGGCTGTTAACCAGTTTCCAGTACCAGGGATAGTAGTGAAAATTAGGAGCCAGCAGGATTCCTTTCCTACTTTTAAGTCAGTGGACCTGAACACCACCTCAGACGCAAAGTCTTAGACCTTATTATCCCCACCCCAATGAGTAAGGGTACTGCTGCTTTTAGCACCCATTCCCCTACTGAAAACTTCCAGTCTCTCAGCATACGTTTTTTCAGATCTCTCTAGGTAAGTGGTGTGGTTCCTTATCTTATCTTTAAGAAGTTGCTGGCCATTGCACTAGCCTCTATGCTAAAGCATTTCATCATATGGGCCTAAGAATATATTATAGAAGAAGGTCATGCCTGAAGCAGGACGGTCTGGGAAGCCCCAGGAAGCGACACTATTTCTACAGGCTGTCTTTGATATGAAAGCAGTTCCGGAAGAGGATGTTAGGGTCCTCAGTCACTGGTCTTGGTTTACACTTCATTTAAGTGGACGCCTAAACAACAGTACTGTGTAAGATCTCAGGTGCCCATCTGTTCTCTTACACAAGGCTCTGGAGGACCACCGTCTGCTGGGCCACACAGTGGCTTGGGAGACAAAAACTGAATGAGGCGGGAATGTTATAATTCTAGCTACAGACCAGAGCTTCTACCTTATGTGGCTTTGGATTGGACCACTGCTCAGAGTCTCTCTAGCTTTGTAAGTCAGGGAAGAAAATGTATAATCGGTACTCCACTAACTACCTGGACCCTCCATTTATATAATTATTATACAGAATCATTAATAGTAGTATAATGGATCCCTATGTATCCATCCATCTTGGAAAAAGAGATTTTCCATCTCTTTTGCCACGTGCTGATTAAAAGGGTCTGTGTTCCCTCTGGTTAGATGAATGGCTAATAGGATGTATCATTCTTGAATCTTTATTGAATACATGACCTGTAGCCCTTGTTTATCATTTGTGGTGCTGGATAGTGTTCTGAGCCTCTCAAGACAGACATAAACTGTTATCCTCAGTCAATACCCTTTTTGGCCTTGTAACTCATGATCATGTTTTATCTTTCACGAAGATGCCAAGCTCCAGCCCTTGAGAGTTGTCTGTCAGGAGGAGGGTCTTTTCCGAACGAGTCTTACTCTCTAACCAGCAGAATTGTATTCTTGGTTGAACATTTTTACTAAATAGGAGTAACTCCTGAGTATCGCATAAGCCTTGTGAATAGATAAGTTGAAATGTTTTAATTTGACAAGTAAGTGTAAACCTTTGAAAGTCTGAAGGAGAAATTTTAAACTTGCACCATGGAATACATTTAGAAAGCTATTTTTTAGAATCTGTAACAAAATTAATCCTGCTGTTTCTTTACTACTTAGGTCACAAGGTTATATTTTGAAAGGTCCTTCAACAGAGGCACCCAGAGTGCTGTGCTGGGCCATAACTTCTGCTAGTGGAAAGCTATTCATTGCTCTTATGCAAATTAGGTGGTGCTTATACTTGCCTTTATTCCATTCCGTAGAACTGCCTTTGTGCCTCTGGAGCTGAGCACAAGCTATAATAGTTGCTTTTGAGTTCAGATCTTTGTGAAAGCAGAGAAATTCTCTATTTGAATATACTGATGTTTATATTTCAATAACTTTTTGACATTAAGAATATGTAGCTTCTGGTCATTACTTGAAAGGAAGAGACTCTCTTGTTATAAATTTGACAGAACTTTTTTACTTTAATTTCAAGCATCGATGGGATAATTTCTATTTTCCCAGCTGTCTAAAGTGACCACACAAAATGTAGGCTGGTTCCTACCTTTATAACTAAGGTGTAGATTATAGACACATTTTTGGTTTGCAACACAACACAACAGTAGGCATTCCTGTAAATAGTTTGAGAAATTAATTTTATTTTGTACAAGGTATGATCCCTCTGCACAGTGAACAAATATAAATCTGGGTTGTGTAAAAAAGTATTGCCATTTCATAGCCTCACTTATGCTATTACACAATGATTGTGTTTTCTTCATTCATTTGAATTATATGCAGATCACTTTGAGTGAAAACTTAGTTTCCGTAAACTGATTGAACAGATCTTTCCAAGCTGTGAATAAAATGCACAGTGCATTTAGGCTGACCATGAACTTATTTGTGGCAGTGCTAGACAGAAGTTCCTAATAGTTGCTCTGTAAGATTGAAATGTCTTTTACTAGTAACTCTTAGATAATGTGAAGACAACAGTTGTCACCATCGATTAATCACACCCTCTGTCTTTCCCTGTTCCTGTATTGCCTGATTTAATTTGCAGTACATTCCTTTAAAAATGAGAATGTTAGAGCTGAAGGGTTTTAGGGTTCCCTTACCCCTCTTTGCTACTCCATTTTTTTTTTTTTTTAACATACAGGGGTAAAAAGAGCCTCGAGAGGGCAAGTAACATTCAAATCTCTTGACCCAGTGCTTTAGCAATTCCACCGTGCCACCTCTTGCTGAAATTTGCACAGAAGATAGTTGGCAAAACAGAGGTGAAACTCGAAACGTGGGTGGGTGATGGTGCCTGTTTGCAGCTTGCCAGGCAGCAGTCGCTCACATGCAGGGGGGGTAAGAAGATAAAGCCTGCGACGGAGACGGTGTTTCTCCTTGCCCATCTGACTTCACCGCGATTCTCGGTCCTTGCTTCACAAAGGGCATCGAGTACCTGCTGCCTTGAAATGCTGAGGTAAGTCTCTTATCTATACTTCTTCTTACATATGTATCAGAAATATTACTTCGGTCTACAAAGGAATTTTCTAGTATTTATATTTAATAAGGCATTTTTGGAAAGTGAATTTGCTATTGCTGATCACTTGTTCCCATGCACACATGCAGCATTCATGTTAAGTATTCGATATTTTCCCCTAACAACGTTTGCTTAAGCCTTGAGTGAAGTGGGGGAGGGGGCGTTTACGCATCATTTTTCTGGCTTTTGCTGGTTATTTCCCAAACTAATGGGTTCCATGGCAGACTTCCAATTTGTATCAAGGGTTTCAGAACTCCCACACTTCCTGTAGCAGTTACTCCAGCCTTGCAGTCATGCAGTTCCTTTTTTGAATACCTTTTGGAAGTATTTTACTAGCTGAGCTGTTATCAGAGAATACAGTGGTACAGGGATGGCCGTCAGTGTTCTCACTTTGCCCTTTCATCTTTAATTCTTGTGAGAAGGTCCTCTTTGGGGCTTGGGAGTTGGCTCCATTTTGACTCATCTGAGCCCCAGTTTACCTACATGCATTAGTAATGACAGGTATGGACACGTGTGAATACTGGGAGTTGGAGCGTTAGCTCATTGTGATTCAGTTTGGGCCATCTCCGCAGGCGGCGGGCTGAAGGTAGAAGGCAGAAGTCCTTCACATCCTTCACGCTGTTTCCTGTAAGGTTTTTATGTCATGTTGCAGCAGCCCGACAACATTCCATTCTTTCTTTGATCATTTCAGTTTAGTTCCATCAAAAAGCATAATGTACTTTAAGCAATTTAAACTTCACATACCCTCTTTTGTCTAATTTCCTCTACACTTTTAGGTTTCATATCACATCAAACTCAAGACAAATGAAGAAATGCTTGAAGGCACGCACTCTTCTGAGTCAGTCGAGGAATGCCAACCAAATAAATTTGAGGGCCACATAGCCGTTTTTAGGGATACTTAATCCTTGTTGGCCTGTGACTGCTTGCTTAAAGCATCATCTCAGTTTTATTGCCCATGGAATGACTTGGGTGTTGGGTGGATAACAAGGCCAAGGGTGACTTGCAATGTTCTGGAACATTGGGTTGGCAGGAGTTGGTAAAAAGCAGATCCAGAAACACCGTCATAGACTGAAAGAGGCTGTTGAGCTTTGAAAACTCATTTTCTTCTTCCACCAGCAGGGGCAGAAGAGGGAAAATTAATTTCTATTTATTTAAGTCTTACTTTTAAAAATTGAAGTTGTTAGCATTGGACTATGTAATAAACTCTGTAATCTTGACCATTGTAATTTGATGGACCAGATATATATATACAGGTACTTTAGGATCGGTATTAACACAGTTTGTGTCTGTGTACTAATTATCTTAGGTGATCAAACAGGTGTTGATGATAACAGCAACTAGAAGTACATACACATTTCTGGTATTTTAAATTAATCCTCCTCCCCACTGCCCTTTCCCCCAGGAAGGTTTGTGAAACCTATTCTACATGCTTTTTAAGCATCATGTTTCAGATAATTAAATACATAAATAAATATATTTAGCTATATTTAGCTGATGTTGAGTAGCTGTATCCTAAATGTTTTGAAATATATAATCCAAGGCATCCGGGTTGGGGTTGGGTGGGTGGTAGGATTTGCCTTTGGGAACAGACCATTTAACAGTACCCCAGTCCCACTTGGAAGTTCTTCTTCAGTTTCAGGTGAAGGTAATAACTAACACGCAGCTGGAGTCAGTCTGTACCATGATTTCAAGTCAAGGGATTGTCTTCTTTCAGAGTCCAAGAGTGTTCAGCAGAGCACATTGCAAGAGAGGAGCTCATCGTGAGACTGCTTGTCCTGGAAGGGCTCGTTGGCGGGGCTCTGCCTTACGGGGAGGAGGTCATAATGACCAGGAATATGGCTGTTCCTAGGTAGGTCGTACGGACTCTGGTTATAGCTGGAGTTATGGCCACGGCCTTCTTGGACCACACTGACTGTGGGCTCTAAGGAATATAGTGAAAAATGAGTTCAGAGAACAGATTAGCTTTGGTTGCCTTTGGGGGAAGACTTCTGTTTAACTGGATGGGGAGAGAAACTGGGGATTTCTGAATCCGTGATAAATACATGAGGGTTAAGACTGAGGCTTGCTCAAGAGACGGAGAACATCAGTGAGCATGCTGTCAGAATCCCAGGCTCTGGTCAAAACCAAGAGATTTAGACTATCCTAGAAGTGGGGAGTATTACAGTTGAGCCTGGGGACATGGGTTAAACGAGAAAGTAGAAGGTGGTGAAAGTTAAATGTTCTGATTGTTACCTTTTTTAAACTGGAATTTGTGTCAACAGCCAGTTGAAGTGTGTGTGTGTTACCCACGCCCTACCTCGAGTATTTCTGCTTCATATTAGTCCTGGTGTTTTGTTTTTTTGTTTGTTTGTTTTTTAAGCAGAGTTGGCACAAGAATATGACTTCCTGCATAAGAGAGGAGGGCAGTCCCAGGAAAGGCAGTGCACCTTGGATTCCTTAGAAAGCAGCAAGAGAAAAGGTGTGTTTTTAAGACAGGGTGAGTGGAGAGGGATTGATTTTTACTTCAGATGCTGCACTATTGCCCTGATTTCACTAAGGTACTTATTTGAGACACCTACCAACTTCATATATATTTTTATTAGATGTCGACAAGGATGGCACATCTGTGTACGGAGACCCCCTGTGCACAGGTGACTTCATTTCTACATAGCTGTTTTCTGGAAGCTTGCAGGTGAGGACGGGCGGGTCCTTAATTGTGGCGTAAGGGTTTTCACTGCTATTCAAGGAACAAGTGCTAGAACTGCACACAGACTCTTTCATGTAATCTGCAAGGCAAGAGAGAGCTCTTAGCACACGCAAGGACATACGGCTTCATTTAAATACCTGAGACAGACTGTAGTCAAGTTCATGTGCTTTTGTTATTCTGGACTTATAAAAACCTGTGGTAGACCAAGATTTACTTATTAAATATGTTGAGAGTTTTCCCAGGTAGGCAGAGTTCTTTTTCTAAAAAACAGACAAGCATGTTTTTGGAGGGATGGGAAGATTTTTGTTTTTAGTACTCAAGAAATAGCACCAGAAAGAGATGAATTCAAGATATTCATGATGTACTTTTACATCTTTTATTACACGTTTTTACAAAGTTTTGCAAGGATAGTTGATAGTGTGCATTGTATTCCTATACAGTGGAAAGGCCCAGAGAGACAGTGACTTGGCTCAGGTCACACAGTTCTTACATGGCAGTGCCAAGACCTCAGCCTGCGCCTCGGGGCTCCTTGGCCTGTACATTTCCTGTAATGCCATTCTTCTGAAAATGTTCTGATGATGAAGCAGCTTAGGTTTAGAAGGAGCCGAGAGAGAGAGAGAGAGAGAGAGAGAGAGAGAGAGAGAGAGAGAGAGAGAGAGAGAGAGTGTGTGTGTGTGTGTGTGTGTGTGTGTGTTTTGGCGCAGGTGTCAGCAGTTTGGCACCCTTTCACCAGCCGGCCGGCTGAGTCCCAGCTCCCTGAGAAGCTGGTGGTCAGAGGTGGGGCAGACAGAAGTGTAGCAGAGGTGTCAAAAGCTAGCATTTGGAAAGTTCCTGTTTTCTAGCAAGCCTGCAAGTATCCCCGGGGGTCATTTTCCTCAGTTCTTGTGAATGCTAAAAGAAAGCTATTTTGGTAGTAACTTTCTCTGATACTAGGAGAACTTGTGCTTCCTCCCTTGCCCCCTCTCAGGCATGCATCATCCCTAAGACTGCAGGGTATGTTAGGGGAAAGGGATGCAAACTAGTTCCAAACATGAAGCCAGGTAGCTAGCTCCACTAGAGGAAGAAAGTTTTCTTGGTGACTGTGAGTCACAGGAGGAAAGGGAAGCCCTTCCTGCAACCTCTGCTGCCTCTTGTAGATTGTCCCAAGTGAGTCAGGACTTTATTACTCTTACTCTCTCTAATCCGACAGCTTCGCTTTGGTCCTCCTCTGCCTGGGGCTCTGCCAGGCAGAGGGGGCGGGGAACAAGCACTGAGTTGGAGGGGCTTGATCGTCGACAGTGATGTAAGTGGCCCCTCAGCTCTAAATTTCTACAAGTGGTAGCAGGTGGTGATATTCTTGGATCTTCTCTAGAACTACAAGTTACATTGTCCTGCTACTTATCTGTGCTTTCAGCCTTCAACGTGTGAAATTAGTGGAAACGTAAAAGAGTGAAAGTGAAAATGTAACTCAAGGGAGGACTGGATAGATGTATCTTGGTCCAGTGAGAGCAGAACAGAACACTCCATGTGGCTGAAGGAACTGGGGGGGTGTGGGGTGTGTGTGTGATCAAGTTGTTTTACCCCTAACAGGTGGTTGGGAGGGGGTTACTTTTCTGTTGGTGTAGAGTCACTGATGTCTGTTTCAGCAGGTGGCATTTCCTCGATCTTGTGCAAAAGTACATTGGCCTGTTAGTTCCTTCAAGTGTTCATAACACCCTGTGGTGTAGGTCGAGCAATAATATTATCCGCTGCCCCTTAATTGCTTATGAGGAAATTGAGGCTTGGTGTGGGGTGGTGACTTCCCCAGCCATACTGCAAATCAGTAGCAAAGCAAGCTCTAGAACCAGGCTCAGAGCACTGTTTCATCACAGCTTAGGCCACAGTGGAGATGAATAGTGGCTTGGTTTCATCTTAGATTATGGCCCCTTTCTAGCACGTTACCCTGGACAGAAGGAAGATAAAACATTCTTGCCAGACAATGAATGAGCGGTCCCAGCAAGGACCAACGGGAGGCTGGATCGGCCCAGCTGCCGGTGAGGCTCAGTGGGGAAAGGTGGCTGCAGGTCCTGGGCCAGTGAGTACTTCATTTGAACAAGGAGCAGGGCTAAGTCCAGGAACCCTGGTGGCATGAGTCATCAGTTCGCATTGGGTGATCTGAACTCACCAGCCAGGGAGTAAGGCCGTATGACTCAGTGGATTGTTTGCAAGCCGAGGACTGGAATTGTTTAAAGGAGGGCTTTCTCCTGAGAAAAGTCCTAACACTTCCCCCCTCCTCCCCTCCCAGATGCATCCTTTTACTTTGATGGGCTTCAGTTGTATATTTTCTAGAATTTAAGGAGTAACTTTATTTGTGTGGCACTTAAAGCTAGCATTTCAGGTTAGTCATTTGAAGTTTGTTACCTCTGTTACAGCTGGGCAGGAAGCACTAGTATTACTACTTTAGAAATGAGGAAACTGAAGCTCATAAAGTTTGCTTAATGTTGGTAAGTAATTAGGACTCAACCCCTGTTTTCTCTGATAACCAGTCAAGGTGTTTTTTCCTCCCACCAGTTTCTTCCTGTTGCCTGGGCTGCCCTGGTATCTCTAAATGCAAAGTGTGTCTGCAGCAGCTTCGCCAAGAACACCATTTATCTGTGAGAGAGGAGGGCCAAACTCTGAGCCTCTTTGTGGATGTTCCGGAACTGACTCAGTTATGGCAGCGGGAGAGCCCTGGAGCTTGAGCTCCAGGCCTGGAAGAGCCTCGGGCAGGCAATAGTGCCCCTCCATTCATTTCACCAGAAAAGTCAGAGCTGCTTCCAAATTTGGGGGAATAAATTGTTTGCTCTGCAGCAGGGGATGCACCTAAACGGATGAAAGAGAAGTCGGGTTTGTGGGGGAGGGATTCGTGTTCGGGAGAAGCTGTATCTTCTGTGAAAGGGGCAAGCGGTAAAGATAAGGATGGAGAAGTGTGTGGTGTAGGGGAGGGTGTTGAGTTATGAACAATGATCTGGGTTCCTGTTTGGGAACTGGAAGTGGGGCGGGGGGCTAGGGAAGCTGGGAAACTGCTTCTGGAATCCACTCTTTCTCCAGCTGATTTATCTACCTGCCTGCCCAGAGGGAGGGCGTGAGGAGGGAAGAGTGGCCAGCTGCTCTCAGACACTTCCTCATCCTTTTAGAGCTCCGCCCTACTCCCCTCCCCCGCCTTCCCCACCAGTCTCTGTACTTCAGGGCATTTTGCAAAGAGGAAGCATCAACCAAGGCTACCCAAGCTCTGGAGAGTCGCTCCTCCAAGACCTGTAATTAGCAGTTAGCATCAGTGCCCTATAATGCCCTGGTATTGGTTCTCACCTTGTTCCTCCCTCCCCAAAATCACAGGCAGCCATATACTGTGGGAGGCAGAAGGGGCCTCTGAAATGAGCTAATGTAAACGTTTGATGAAAGGAAGCAGCAGTTCCAGAGGGGGAGGCGACTTTCCAAGGCGACCTTGTGAGTGGGATCTGAATTTACCAGGGCTTTGGGGCTCAACTATCTAGTTAGGGCCAATATTACACTGCTGGGAAAACCCAGGCACTGCAAGGCCGTCTTGGCTGACTGCTCTTGTCAGAAGGCCACACTCTTCCTGGGCCCAAGTTAGCATCCTTCTCTTGACCGAGAAACGAGGATGTGCGGAGTGGGAAGGGACATCTCAGGACAACCATGTTAGCTGGAAAAAAGTTTTGTGATGTCAGTGGGTTCCTAATGACCTTGGAACCCAGGGAAACTACAAGAAGAGACTCGGTTAATTACCAAGGGGCATAAGATATGGAAAGTGGCAATAACAGTGGAAATCAGGATTTCGGGATTGTAAAGGTGATGGAGAGAGAGTATTAGGGAAGATCTCTCCTACAGCAGTTTGAAATGCCTGACATACAGGAGTTGAATGTGAGGTAGTTTGCAGTTGGTTGCAGAATTGTCGTGGTGAGGCTGACAAGCGGAAGGGACAGCGAACGGTGTTTGAGAGGTGACATGCGGTTACACAGCAGTGTGTGGTCTCATGTGGCCCCCAGAACGACAGTGAGTGGGGGTCGTCAGTAGAGAGTAACGGGAGAGGGACTATTGACTGAATTCACGACTTTCAAGACGTCACACTGGAAAGGGCCCCAGAGCCAGTGTTTGTACAACACTGTCCTCCTGGTAGAGGGATGCAGCTAGACCCAGAAAGCAGTGCTGTGACCTGGTCAGCACCGCACCACACGGCACAGCAAGAACTAGGGCTGGAACTCACGTCTAACTCCCCCGCCAGGGCTCTTTCCGAACTAGAGGACACTTCGACTCTTCATTCTTAACGGTTTGGCCAGTGGGTTTAGAAAATGATTTCATTCCTGGTACAAACTAGTTTATTGAGTGTTTATTTGGGAGTTCAGCCAGTTAGTGTGGGTTTATTCCATGTCTGATAAGTCCTGTAAAGATTTGAATTGTGACATTCCACTTTCCTCTCCTTGAATTCTTTTGTTCACATGTCTTGGTTCCCAGTAACTGCTGGTAGGTACCTCTGCCTACACAGCCCTCTTTGCTCTGTAACGTAAAGGCATTTGTAGCCAGAGTAGTGAAACAATATCTGCACTCAGAGGCTCAGATACGAGCATGTGACCTCACAAAACAGGAATGAGTGACGCTGAGGCAGAGACCATGCTCTGCTTAGTTTTTGTTTCACATTCGGTCGTAGCTACCCTAGTCACAATGCACAGGACAACGAAGTATGTAGGAAAGTTGTGTGCTCATTTATGGAGGTGCCTGGGCCTGCCCGAGCTTGTTCACGATCGGGTCATGCGTATTCTCAGAGCTGAAAAGGCCCTTAATGATATTTCTGCCCAATCTGTATGCCTTTTTGAGAAAGGAACTGAGGTCCCCGGCCACACAGTGCTAAAGCAGAGAGCTGTCTTTTCTGTATCAAGCCTCACTTGCTGTAATGGCACTTGTGTTCACTGGGGTGGTTTAAGTCAAAACTCAGAGAAAACTGGCAGAATGGTGCTCCCAGGGGAGTAGTGTCCTTTGGCCAGGAGCCAAGGGATGACCTCCTGTCCTCGGATCATTCTCTTGAGCAGTGTCCTAACGTGTGCTCATGGGGACTTGCCTTCCCAGTTCCTTTGCTCAGAACACAGTTCTCAGTGCCAGCACACCCCCCCAGCTCACGCCATTTCTAACAGCCACCGCACTAGGGCTACAGATGGTTGTGTCTGTGTCTCAGGTTGAGTCTGAAAGACCAGAACAGTAATCTGGGTGATCTGGGCCAGTCTAAACCAGCGTGTACTAAGTGGTAGTTGGGTGATAAGATGCATAAGGATACCCTGAGGCACTCTGTGCAAATGCAGATTCTAGGGCCCCACTCTGGACCTGCTGCATCAGAGTCTTGGGGAGGTAGGATGTGAACATCTGTGGTTTTAGCAAGCTTTCCAGCTGGGTCTAGGGCACAGCTAGATTTAGGATACCCATTGGGATCTCTGCTGTCAGCCATCTCTTATTCCTTGTGGTTGAGGCTCTTAAATGGACCTCGGAGACAAAAGGACAGCCCATTTACATTAGTACAGTCCTTCACAATACGCAGAACCCCTTCCTAGCTGTGATTTCATTGAATACTCATGACAGCCTCGTTAGACAATAGGACAGGCATAATTATCCCAAACCTGCAGATGAGGAAAGTAGGTCTTGGAGAGCTCACAGTCTAAGGTCTCGGTTAATAAGTGACAGAGTAATGAGTGTCATAGTTCCAAAGCTGCCTGTTTCATGCATTCTGTCATTTAGACTGAGGGCCCGAGCCCAGGACAGGACCTGACCTTTCATCTGGGCTTCACCTGCAGACTTCCTCGAAGGGCCACCCCACCCGGAGTTCCCGTGTGTTGGGACTGGCCCTGGTGTCCCAGCTTTCCAGGGCAGAGATCTCTTGAGGGTGGAGCGCCGTCCAATACTAGGGTATCATTTCCAGTCCTCGTGCCCCAGAAAGCAGGTGCAGGGTGGCATTCCTTAGCAGTGAAATGACAGGAGGTCTCGGGGGCAGGTAGATTGACTTTATTTCAGATTTTTAATCAGTTTAACTCATACTAATTGGTTGGATAATGACGTTCTACATTTCCGAAGACATTTAGTTGGCATCTATAAAAAACCCACAGCGTTTGCTAAGCAGGTGCAACTGAAATCGAAAGACGAATTCATTATTATGGTTGCTTCTCCTGGGCAGAGCTACCCAGCTGCCCCAGGTCCCGTAGTCTTAACTTTTGGGGGATTTGGGGGAAGAGGTGTACAGTTTCTGGTAGAATTTCTGGCCATTTCAGATCTGTGCTCTTTATCTTGCTAAGCCCTTTCTAATGGGACATCGGGATTGGATACTCTACCTTTGAAGCCTTTGTCCATAATGTATGTGTTTTGACGTCTATCCATTCCACAAGCTCCTGCAGACAGAATATAAGGAAAAAAAAATAGGGGAGTGAGTGAGGTTTACTTGGACTACATGTGTTGGCTTCAATTTTTTTTTTGCCTTTTTCTCTTTCTCCCCTACCCCCAAAATAAATGGTTCTTTAGTGCTAGAAAGTTATTCTGGGTTTACTGT
The DNA here is from genome assembly GCA_004024845.1 of Tonatia bakeri. Taxonomy (NCBI): domain Eukaryota; kingdom Metazoa; phylum Chordata; class Mammalia; order Chiroptera; family Phyllostomidae; genus Tonatia; species Tonatia bakeri. The sequence goes on from PVIA01001387.1 coordinate 126,167, forward strand.
ACTCTAAACCTTTATGACCATATAGGAAATTCTTAAAAGGCTCTTAAGCATTTACGGTGAGCTACAGCGCCCCCTGGCATTCTCAGCATTCCTTCCCTTTAACCTTCACTCTGAGGGGAACATTTTCCAGGAGCTGATCAAAGGCAGCTCGATGCCACCTGCGGTCACCATACGTGAGGTTCCAGTCTCCAAAAGTAGAGGATAAAGAGTGAGTCAAAACCATTTCTTAGTTTGGGATGGGGCCTGGCATTCCAAATCCTAGTTCCACTGGGTTTTAGAATAAGGCAGAAGACTCTTCTTACCTCTCAGCTCCGGTCCTGCCTCTCCTCTCCTCTCCTGGATCAGGAGCTTGACCGAGGGGCCTCCGAGAGGGAGGCGGACAGGGTGCTGAGGCCCTTGAGTCACCATCTTTATGGGGTGTGCAGGCACCCCCACCCCCAGGCAGCGTTAGTGTCTCGTCCCTCGGGCGGACCACTGAGACCTAGCGAGAGCTGCCTTTGAAAAGTATCGCCCGTGTTTTTTCAATGCCAAGGATTCCTTGTCTCCCTTTTAGCTGGCCCAGTTTATCCCGCAGTGCTTTGTCCTGAGCTCCCGCCACAGGCAGGACATAGAGCTTCACAGACCAAGCTCAGGTTGTTTGCTGCTATTGATCCCAGAAAAGAAATTGTCTGGCATTTCTAGTTTGGGCCAGTAATGACACTGGCTCTGAGTCAAAGCCATTCATTCCCCCCCCCCCCCACACACACACAGCTTTTCACCGAGGACCAGGCAAGGCATGCCGCAAGTGCTTACTAAAGCACAGTTTTGCTCCTCTTGACTCTCAGTTTCTGATACTGAAAACCAACCCGTTGCTATTTAGATACCTCCCCATACCTCCACCACATAGAGTTCCCAAGTGAATTTAACCTATTCCTGTCTGCCCACCTTCCAGTGAGTGAGAGGGCAGAACCAGGTCTCAGGTTTACTCAAGTTTGCCATTCTAGTGGCTTCTAGGTACCTGCGCCCTTCGGAAACATGGCTGCGGCAATCTGTATCCCTGGCAGTAGTTCACTTTATACAAGACAAGGGCTTCCTTTGCCTTCCCCAAGGGACAGAGGCTCAACTGTTAACTTTTTCCCTTTCCGTAGAATAGGAAAGACAGGCCCAGAGAGGGGCAGTGACTCATCTGAAACCACACTGGTCAGTGAGAAGTGGGGTTGAGCCGGATGACCCCAAGTATGCTGTCCCATTGGCCACCAGCCAGCTTGAGTGTAAGCCAGAAAATGACTGTGCGGCGGCTCTGGCTACACTGGTTGAAGAGGGAGGTCTCAGAGCAGGGAGAAGTCTGGGCTGGGCCCAGAGGGTGCCCCAGTGTGGAAGGGTATGCAGGGTAGTGTGTGTGTGTCGGGGGGTGTTGTATATGGTGGGGTTATTGAATGCCCAGGACACTGGCTGCCTCGGGGCCCCATAGCCAAGAACACAGCCTCCTGGGTACAGGCCCAGGGTCTTGGCGGACCATGCCTACTTAACCAGTAGATGAATTAAAAATCTTCACTCTTAGTGTTACTGGACCCAGAGACCTGCAAGGTTTCTAGAACTACTTCCTGTGAGCTCCAGAAACCAGCTAGAGCCCAAGGTCAGGCCCAGGTTGTGCAGTGTGCAGAGGTCTGCCCTAAGGAGGCCACTCGGAGGGGGCCATATTCTCTGTTCGGTCATAACATCACTCCCGTGAGACCTCCTGTAACTTCTCCCCATAGTCTCCCACCACAGGACTGGCTATTTGCATTTTGTCCAGGCCACCAAATTTGAACCTAATACTTGAGCACAGAGGACGTTGGTTGATGCATCCTGTCCCAGCTTCCCCAGATCCCTAGTTGACAGCCCTACCCTAGGACCTGGGAAAGCTCAGCCTAGGCCACTGGTGGGGCGTGGGGCCAGTGGGCTTTGGGCCAGAGAGCCAGCTGGTTGCTGTCCTCAGGTCATTTCTCGGTGGCTTGGGGTTTCTGTGGACGGTAGGGAGTGCAGCTATGCTGTGTCCCCTCCACCTAACACCAGTCACGGTTTGTCCGTGTCCACTGACCGTGGTGGGAGGAGAAGGGGTGATGGGACCCAGGCAGGTTTCATTCGTTAGGGGATTGGGCTTGCGGACTCATGTTGGGGGGGAGGGGTGTTCGATTGGGAGAGTTCTGAGACCCCTGGGGGTGGGTCAGGCGAGGGGCAGTAATGGGAGGTAGGGCCAGTGATGTGTCTGCATTGGTATGAGAGCCTTGGGGGTCCCGGGGATAGAGGGTAGGGCTGGGGGTCTAACCTGGTGAGTGTGGCTCAGCGGGGCGGCTGAGGTGTCTAAGTTCAATGTAGAAGTCCTCGGGCGGGTACCTGGCCTCCAGGGCACTGATCTGGAAATGGGAGTCTAGTGAGAGGAATGACAGGGAGGAGCCATTATTCCCAGGGCCCTGGTATGGCAGGGGAGGGGGTAGGGGTGTGAGGGTCAGGATAGGGCAAACTGGGAGGAATTAGGGACCCTGTGTATAGCATCCGAAGGGGCTGGGACCAGCAGGGCCATGGGCATTTGCTAGAGCTGAGGCTATTGGTCTTGCTTCCCCAGACCACCTGCCCCCAACCCCACTCCTTACGGGAATTGCTGCCCACCAGGGCAGTGGGAAGAAACCCCTGAAAGGGGTACCTTGGTAGGGCCTAGGTCAGACAGGGGTTCCTTTTCTAGAAGGTGAATGCATCTTTTGCCTCCATCTGGAATCCCCATACCTGGGGCCCTAGTTGTCTGTCTTGTCCCTGGGTCACAGCCACCCTCTCCCTTTTCCCTAATAGAGGATTGAAGAGGGTCCTGGGCTTCATTTGCTTATAAGTCTGGAACAGGCACTGGCACTTGGGTTTCCTCCCCATGCCCCTCCTCCCCGGGGGAAACCATGCTCAGGGTTCATCTAGTGACCCTCTCTATCAGAGCTATGACGTGGCCCCTCTCAGTGTAGAGAAGGGGAACTGAGGGGACATGATTGTGGGGTTTGAGGGGACACACTCAAACCACTACTGACCTAACACGTTCACATAGCTGTAAGGGGTCCAGCCTGCTGTGTCTCTGTCAAGGGACTTGTTACTGAGCTGTGTGGAGAGTAGGAGAGCCAGTTAATATCTCGTGCCCAGAGGTGCCCCTGCCCAGACTCCACTCTGCCCAGCCATGTGCACCCACCTCTGATGGTCCTGACCCACCTAGGTCCGGGATTGTGGATGAAAAGGGAGAGCTAGGTGTTCCATGGCACGCTACCACGGTGTGGCTGGTACCAGCAGGCGCAAACATGCCCCCATCTAAGCTGCCTAGCTGGAGCTGTAGGGTTCCTGGGGCCATGGAGGGCAGGGGAAGGTCCTCCCGGGGCCAAGAACTGGCCTGAGCCAAGCTGGGCCTGACGGGATAGGCCCTGCAGTGGCTCACCTGCAGCATGAGGCCATCTGCGCAGAGGGAAGTGCTGGGGCTGCCTGCAATGTCACTGTCACCTCTGCCACTTGACCTGTGCTGCGTGTGAGTCTCCCTTTTAGATGACCAAGGGGAAGTTTCAGGGTGGGGTGTCCTGCACCCTCATGGCCTCGTGAGGCAAGGATGGTGGTCCTCATCTCACAGGGGGGGCCGTGAGCCCTGCTGGCGGGCTCTGCTCTGGGTTGCACAGGCGTCTGTGGCAGAGCTGGGTCTACACTCAGGTCTCAGCTCCCAGACTCATCACAGCTGCCTGCCTTTGCCACATGCGTCCTTTGCCACATCTGCCAGGCCGAGGAGTCTTGGGTCCACACAGTGCCACTTGGGCCCCAGGGGTGTTGCTAAGTGGGCTGCTCTGCAGTAACCCCAGCACTTGACTGAAGGAAGGTGGCCGACACTTTCCTATTACAGTGACACCAACCACGGCATGGCCACAAAGGACCTTTGCCTCGCAGCCCTGGCATCCCTTGTCTCTAACCCGCTGGAGTCTTGATGATGTGGCCCTCCTTAATCCAGGGCTCTCTACTGGGAACTTGGGTGCTTCCCCTGCCTCCGGCTCCCCAGACGAGCCTGGAGCTGGGAGCGGGGAGCTGAGCTGAGGTGTGGTGGGAGTGGGATCAAAGCCACAGGGCCGTGTGTGGGGCTGGTGGCTGCAGGCCGTGCGTCTAGGCCGTAGGTCCTCCTGTGTTCCGCACTCCCGTTTGGACAATCTGAGGTGAGTGGCCTTTGGGTGTTGACAGTGGTTGTCCTCGGAGTTGTGTGGTGCCAGTGTTGTCGTTAGAGGGTTCACGCTGCGCTGCCGTCAGTTCTGTGGCAGCGAGCACTGTCTGTGGGCTGATGGGCATTTTCCGTGGGGCGGGCAGGGAGACAGGTCTCCCCAGGCTCTGGGGCAGAGGCCTGGGGCATGAGAACTTGGCTCTGTCTGTGTTCCTGGCCCAGGATGGGCGTCACAGGAAGCCCAGGGTGCTATTGTGTGTGCATCCGTGCTTAGGTGGGTGTGGGAGGTGTGTGCAGTGTCAGCCTGTCAGACCTTGTGTTCTTTGAGGCCGATCTTCCTCCTTTCCGAACCTCCCACTCTGCCCAGTACGGTCCTGGCACACCAGCAGGGCTCACTACATGTGTGTTCTGAGACATCTTGCCACCAGCCCCGGACTGTGCTCGGAGCAGTGAGGGAAGGTCGGTAGGACTCACTGTCAGCGACAGCACTGCTATGGCTGACGCTTGGGTTCCACGTCCCCCGTATTGGCTCCGATCACAAAAAGGTTGTGGGTGTGTACTGACGACCTCTGGTAGTTCCTCTGCGGGGACCGGTTGCATGCATGGTATCAGTAACCCACTGCAGTGATTGCCAGGATGTGGTGTAGTGTTTCGATTACGTGTGTTAACACGTGGCAAAAGTGGCTGCATGGTGTACATGGTTAGTGACAGGAAGGCTGCATGTGATTACGTGATTATATGACTTGGTGCCAGTGGCTACACACAGGGTGTGGGGATCTGCTGTATTGAGTGGTGCTGTGAGTTGGTTGTGTGATGGCTATTGGCTCCGTGGTGCTTGTTGACGCCATATCACCTGCAGGCTCCCTGCTACATGCTTCACAGAATGTTCACGTGTCCCACTGAGCACAGAGCTATTTCATGTATTGGCAGTTGGTTCTACACGAACTCTCCAGGTGGCAGGGGTTGTGGGGGCAGTCCCTTTCTGGGCAGAGGTAAGGACAATGGATAGGGGCTGGGGAGTCGGGGGCCCGGTACCTTGGTGGGGCTGTTCCTGTCCAGAGTGCTGGCCTGGCTGGTGGCAGGCCCCCCGCACGCCAGTGCGTGGTAGCTGGAATTGGAAAAGCACTGGGCATAGCTGCCACTTTGAGACAAATCTGGGAAGAGAACAAGGTGCCACATACATCATACCCCTGCCCCTGGCATGAGATGCCCCAGTACTAATGCTTGGGCCGGGCAGCTTTGACAGGGCCCTGCAAGGAGACAGTCAGTCGCCCACGCTTCTTGGCATCACTGCCCTGACAGAAATTTGTGGAGCCTGATTTGCCCCTTTGCTCGTGGTGGCCCTCTGCAGCATGCAGGGTGCATCTCAGTCTTGCCGGTGTGGAGGGGGGCACCAGCAGCCGGAGCACGGATGAGGGAATGTTGGCTCCGACAGCCTCAGATGTCCCTGAGTCACAGCTTAGGGCTGTGCTCTGCCTCCCCACAAGGTCAGGTCCCAGTAGCGAGGCCCCAGTCTTGCCCCCTCTGCTTTGTGGATTCAGGACCTCTCGATAGCGCTGGGGAATTCCGGTGGAATGGCATGGGGAAACCTGCCAGCCTTGCTCATTACAGTTGCAAGAGAAAGTCCCTAAAACTTCTCTGTGCGCTTGGCCTTTCATCAGAGGAGGCTTGTTTTTGGCTGAAACCCCGGGGTCGGGGTGAGCGAGGGATTTCGGGCCAGGGACTCTGAAGGTAAGGCCTGCACCTGGGCTGCCTCTGTCTGTCCTGTGGCACCTGGCATGGAGCTGAGCACACAGTAGGCAACCTGTCGCAGGCATGGGCTAACGTGACATTGGTTTTGTGAGTACGAGGTGTAGAGACTTCAGGTCAACCATAAGCTGTGGAGCTAGCTGGAGTGAGCTGTCACCCTGTGCTCACCCAGACAGGCCCAGGTCCTGTGGTCCAGGCTTGGGCCATTTCAGAGCATTTTGGCCTCTTCTGTTGAGCAAAATATGAAGCAAAAAGCCCCTCCTCCTCATTTCTGCGTCAGCAGTCCAGGGTTCCGGGGAGGGGAAGGATGAGAGGAAGGATCTGGCCCAATAGCCCCACCCTCTCCCCACTCCGACTCCCGGAATTAATGCCCTTTGGAGTTACCACCACATTTGTGGACAGACTGGGTTCCAGCAGGCCTGGCCAGCTCTCCCCCGAGTCAGGCACCATGCCCTTCCACTCTGCTGCTATGGCCCTGCTAACTCTTGGGACTGGGAAGGGAGGTTCCTCTGAGACCTTCACCCGAGGAAGCAAAATTGGGACAGGATCTGGACACTGGGCCCCAAGTCCAGTTTCCTGAGGTGTTACAGGCAACAGGCTGGGGAGAGGTTCCCCTGGAGAGTTTGGGAAAGTTACTGCTTAGTATCAGGTGCTCTGTGGCTCAAGGCTGGGAAGGCCCGGCGGAATGGAAGGAGGCTCCTAACCACAGGCACTCAGTGCTGGGGGCCCAGGAAATGGCACCCCCTGGGACCCCATCTACTTTTCCCAAGTAAGGCCCCTGCTCTCCACCCCCATCGCCGCTCTAGGGCAGTCTGTGCACCCAGCCGCCACCCCTGCAGGTGTGACCAGCCACCTTCTGCAGGGAACTTGGGCGTCCCCAAGGAAATGGTGCAGCTCCTCCTGGGTTGAGTGTGAGGAGCCAGTGCTGGGGGCGCAGCCTTTACCTGAGAGGGAGTAGTCAGTGCTGGTCATCCTCATGGCCGGTGTGTAGGAGACTCGGGGAGCCAGGTCGCGGCCTTTCTCTTTCTGCCGGTGCCGGCGCCAGGCGAACAGGCCCAGCAGCACCACAAGGAGGAAGAGCAGGAGGATGATGCCTGTGACGGCGCCCACCGAGTGCCGCTCCGCACCCAATGCCGGGCTGATCTTGGTGTAAGGATTCAGCTCTTCCATCATGAGGGCGGCTGTGGGCGGAGGGAGGGCCTGAGCCTGGGGCGGCCAGCTTGCTCTCCAGATCTCCTCTGCGGGAACTGGATGCCTCTGACCTCAGGAGACCTGGGTGGGTTCTGGTCTTGGCCCTATTCTTCGATTTCTGTGATCCCAGCCCTCACTGTGCCTGTTCCGCCACTGCCTAAAGTGGGTGGCATCCTAGGGAACCCCTGAGGAGCAAATGTGATTGCGGGTGGGGAACAGCATTTGCTGAGTATTTTACTCTGCTCCAGAAATGAGTTTTAACTTTGCAGCAACCCTATGAAATAAGGGTTATTTCTCTTTCACAAATGAAGAAACTGAGCCACTGAAAGGTTGGGTCACTTGCCCAAGGTCAGACAACCAACCAGTAATTGGCAAGGTTGGTTTTCTCAGGGGTTGGGAAAAATTGGACTCAGCCCCTCTCCCTGCTTACCAGCTGTGTTTCCTAGATGTGACTTAAAGAGTCCTCAGTTGGCTCATTTGTAACATGGGGACAGTCCCCGGGGACTGTGAGCACCACATGACAGGCTGGCGGTGAAAGCTGTGAGCACTGTTCCCATATGCCCATGATTACCACCCACAAAACCCCTCTGATGCGTGTGGGGCCTGACCCCCGTCGGCATGCAGTGCGAGTGGCTCTGGCCCCATTCTGTAGTGTGGCTGAGCCCCTTCTCCCCCCTGTCTCCTGGTACCAAGAGCAGTAAACCCCTTACCCGTCTGCAGCACTTTAAAAGGGTTTTCATGCGTATAACACATTTTTTAGGGGTTCACATCATCTCACCTCGGCCCTCACAACTGCCCTGTGGGGTGTCTTCTGCCTAGACTTGGAACCCAGGTTGCGCCCCTTGGGGCTCGTCCACCAGAACCTCGTGCCGTGGCAGAAGACAAGGATCCATCTACTCTGCCCACTTTGCATTTGGAATAACAGGCCCAGCAGAAAGAAATGACCCTCGAAAGGTCACCTAGCAGGTTGGCAGAATTGAGCAGATCTTCAGACGGTCTGGCGACCTTTCCACATCCTCCACCTGTGGTTGCCCTTGCTTGCTTGGCTCACGGGAGGCAGGGACTGAGGCCGCCTGCTCCATCTGCCTCTCTAGTGCCTGGGACCGCCGCCCTGCCTCCCGCAGCCCGCCCCACTCCTGCCCTCCTCCCTAACGTGAATACAGTCACAAGGTGCCCTTGTACAATCCAGTGGTTCCCACTGGACTCTCCCTAGAGCCTGCCTCCCTGGAGCCCTTCCCACAGCCCCTTGCCTGAGGACTCTGCCATCTCAGTGTTACCTTGGTCACACCTGATTCCTTTGAATCCAGAGCTGCAATAACAAGTGCCGGTGACGTGGTCACAGGTGGCATTGTTCATGCACTCACATAGCTGCTGACACCCGTAGCCAAAGGTTCCCGGGGCACATCCTGTGTGGCAGAGAAGCGCTGGGGTAGGTGCTGCGGCGCAGTCGGGCTCCCCTCCCCCACCCCACATGTGGATGGCGGCGCCACACCGAGTGAGACCTTCTCTGTGGCTCCTGTGGTGCTTTGGCTTGGTACTTGGGGCTAGACAGCAGCTGTAGCGTGGGTTGGGGGACACCCACCCCTATTTTCTCCACATACACATTTACACAGCATCCTCCACGTGCCAGGCCCTGAGCTGGGGGCCTCATGGGCTTCAAAGAAGACTCGAACAAGGGCTCCCTCCCTTCCACTCCCTCAGGCCTCTGCGCTGCCTCAACGTAAGCCATTCCCACCTAATAGGAGGAAGAGACTTCAAACATCCTTGTGGGCGTGACCTTCACCCTTTTCCTAGGGAGTGGCTCCGGAAGTCTAGGGAGCAGGGCACGTGGAGCGGGAGTGGTCGGGTCTAGAGGGGGAAGGCTTCCTCCTGAAGGAGGCCGAGGCGTGACCCTGACACCCAGGGCTGCGGGTCCGGACAGCTTACTCTGCTCGCAGTGTTGCCCGGTGAAGCCTGTGCGACAGGTGCACTTGCCGCTGATGTGGTCACAGCTGGCTCCGTTCTGACACTGGCACACACGCCCGCAGTCCTTCCCATAAAATGCTGCCGGGCAGCCTGGAGAAACAGGGTGGGGTGGCTGCGGAGGTGCAGCCAGGACCGAACCTGCCTCTGACGCCTCCCCCAAGGCGGGAGGTGAGAACTGGGGAGCCCACGCACCCAGGCCACTCCCACGCTATAAACCCTCACACCGAAGGGGTGGGGAGTCCTTTGGACAAAGGTGCCGTGGCGCCAGAAGCCAGGCTGATGTCTTCTGGTGGTGCAGTAACAGGCCACTCTTCACTCTGGGCCCCACTGTCCAAGATTGAGCAGAGAGGGACTGGTCTCGATTGCTGGGGAAACTTAAGAGCCCTGACTCCCAGGACTTTGGGCTCATCAACACCTGAATCCAGGCAAGCTCAATCCTGGAGGTGGGGGGTGGAGCTCCTGGCCCTGGGGCCCCGCCTCCCTGCTGCAGCCCTAGACAATGCCCCAGGCAGCCAGTAGGCTGCAGCATGGGATTCTGAATAGCTGGGAGGCGTGGAGGCGGAGCTTACGCTGCGTGCAGAAGAGTCCGGTCCAGCCCGGGGTGCAGTGGCAGGCCCCGTCCTCGGCGCTGCAGCGCGCCCCGTTGTGGCAGCTGCATGTGTGGAAGCAGGCAGGGCCCCAGAACCCAGGTGGGCAAGCTGGCCGACAGGTGGGACATGGAGGGTGAGGGCAAGGCAGAGAGGAGCAAACAGAAAAGGAGAAAGGAGGGGAGGGTGCATATCAGAGCCAAGATACCAAGTGGCATTTCCTGGCTTTCAGGGGGTGTACCATATCGTACCCAGAATTTCTCCGTTCATTTCTTGTCCCAGTCACCTAGGGTCCCCATTAAGCCCAGATTCTTTGCCGTCTCCCAGCTCTGGGGGCTCCTGAGCCTTCCCTCTCAGGGGCCTGACCAATGTGCATGTGCAGGTGTGTGTGGTAAACTGTGAACACTGCAGTTTACTGTGTGAACGCTGTGTGCTCACCCCCCCCACGAGGATGAGAACTTTCCCAGGGTAGGGACTCTGCTCTTCCTGCTGGTGAGCGCCCTGAGGATGGCACCTGTGTGTTCTCATCAGAATGGAAATCCCCTCGGGCCAGGCCATCTAACGGGACCTCCCAGATGGGTACCTGCTGGGTCTCGCCCATCAGCCAAGGCAGAGTCTACACAGGGCAGACTCTGGGTCTTTGCCCTTAGATTGGGGGCCCCTGTTGCCTCTGTATTAGGTTGGATACACCTACAGGAACAGTCCCTATAATACCCTGTCTAGGCTTATGGTGCCCAGGACGACATTCACAGGGACCACCCAGACAACACCCCTGTCCCTCTAAGGTGACTGCCCTCACCTCACTTCCCTGCTCCCAAATTCCAGCACGTCAGTCCCAGCCCCCTCTTCCTCCCCATCCAAATGCAGGGGCTACTCCTTGCTCAGGTGCTGATGGAGGATTAATTTTCAGTATTAATATTAATGGTTCTATCAACAATATCAATACCTTTGATACCAGCAGTTAATAATGCCAGTGATCAATCCTAACAATTCATCATGTTAGCTAGAGAGCTCAGTGGGGCTCACGCGGACGTTCCCATCTGCAGAAGGAGATTGCAGCCTTGGGAAGTACAGACACCAGGGGCAAGGGGAGCTGGGCCTTCTGCGGCCGGAGCCCAGGATGGTGGGGGCCAATCCCAGGAGGCAGCAGCTTACCCTGCGAGCAGTCCTTGCCAATCCATCCAGGGAAGCACTGGCAGGAGCCATCGATGGGGCTGCAGGTCCCATTGTTGGCACAGGAACAGAGCTGGGCACAGTCCTGCCCAAAGTGCCCTCCAGCACACACTGTGGGCACAGGAGAGCCTGGCACCTGCCCTCCATCAGCATGCAGACCCCCACCCACAGCTGCATCCACCCCCAGAAGTTCCTGGGCCACAGCCGTGACCACCCTGGGGTCAAGGGTCTGCTTAGAAACGGCCTGTCTTCTCCCTTTGCACATGGATGAGTTCCCCTCTTGTGCCCACAGCTGCATTCTTCAGAGGGTCTATAAATGTCCCCCTCTGACAGAGGGACAGGTTGAGGCCCACGGGGTAGAATCACTTGGCTGAGGTCTCACAGACACAGGTGCAGAGGCTGGGAATCCCACCGTGGCACTCAGTCCAGTGCTGCCTGCACTGCTCCACGGCCTCTGCTTTCCCTGGCATCACCGACCCACAGCCTTCACGGAGGAGAACTGTTTGTAGCTAGGAGGGGAGGGCAAGTGCAGGTGGCAGGTCTGTCTGCCATTGATTGGAGGGCTGGCCCTAATTGTCTATCCCTGTTTCCTCTGTCTCTCCAGATCTGACCTGTTCCCCAAGCTTCAGCTCAACCCCGTCTTCAAGAGAGCCCCCCACCGCCCCTGGGTCCACAGGGAGTGCCCTTTTGCTGAGCTTCCTTGGTGTTCCCACTTGGAGTCACCTGGAGGATTTGGGTCTCGGCCCCTCCTGGCAGTTACTCCTTGGTCTGTGGAGGAAGGGCTGGTTTCCTCAGCTAGGCTGCAAGCAGCTTTAGGACTAGGGCCGAGTATTGACTGAGTACCTATGTTTCATTTCCTCTGCAGTTCATCCTCCCCCTTTTTGGTACAGCTTCAGCTCTCTAAAGCGCAGTTCTCTTCATGGCACTCCCGTGCCCTGCCTGACATCCTCAGAGGCTCCCCATTGTCCCAGAATAAAACCTAGATCCTAGAGATGAGCACTTAATCTACCTCATCCAACCACACGAGCCACTGGTCCACACGCCACTTGCCAAACACGCCCCACGCCTCTATTTATCCCGGCCACTCCCTCACCCTCAGGTCCAGCTGTAGAAATCCTGCCCTGCCTACAGGACTCATCTGAGATGCTGCTTCCCGCGTGACTGCTCCGTAGTCCTTCAACATTAATTCTCTTCTTCCTTAGTGGAGTCACGAGTTTTAGCTGGGCCTGTGGCCCCCTGGCATAAAGACTTCATCTCTTGGGCTTCTGCATAGCTTGGTATGGCCTTGGGACTACAGTCTGGCCAAGAGTCAGTGGAGATGCACATCATTTTTCCTGTTCTCCTGGATGCAGGATGATATGGATGATGGATAAGAATTGTGGGTAAGAGGGATGGAGCTTAAGCAGCTGTCTTTCATCAGACCTGGAAGCCCCGTGCCGAGGATGGCGGAACAAGACAGGAGGAGCCTGGGCCCCCGACAACTTTGTAAGCTACCCTACGGTTCCCAGTGGCCTACTTCTGGATCTTCTCCGTTTTGTTTTTTTGTTTAATGTGTGAGGGTCATAATGTTAGTCATTTTCAAACCAGGTATTCTGAGTTTATGTCACCGGTAGCTGAACTTGATCCTACCTGATTCACCCCTCTTCTCTGTCCTGTGGGGCTATTTGTCCCTGTTTGAGCTTCTAGAACACTCTGTCAGTTTCTTCCCTAGTCTTCTGTTACTGTGGCTTGTGACCTGTTTCAGGCCAGGCTTGGGTTCCACCATGTCTGTGTCCCTCAAATGCCTGGAAAAACCACAGGCCCTCAAGGCACGGTGGCTGAATGTGTGCCAATACCCTCCCACCCCTTTCCCCCAACTTGGCAACCAAGTTGTTGGGAAAGGCTGAGCTCAGAATTCCCCCCTCCAGACTATAGGCTTTGTGAGGGCAGGGAACTTGGCTCTCCTGTTCTCTGTTGGGTCTGAGAGTCCAGCGCAGTGCCTGGCATACAACAAACACTCAGAAAATGTTGCAAAGTGGCCAAAATAGGCTCCAGGAGCAGCGACCTTCCAGTGGGTTCTACTGGAAACTCTTGTCCCTTTGAGTTCCTCTCAGTTCAGCATGCTGTCCTCACAGCCCAGTTCCAGCCAGGAAGGCTTCCTTGCACTCCTGTTATGGGGGAGGAACTCCTTGAATCCATGAGACCCTCAGCTGGTTGAGCCATGGGGAGGATCACGGGGAGGTCTTGATTCTTGGAGAGAAGCTACTTCCCCAGGGCCCAGGTCTCTCCACCCCTGGGCCGCACTCTCCTTTAAGCAGCACTGCCTGGCACTCACGCTGCCAGCCCTTCCCTAAGCAGACTGCAGGAACCTGGTGCTCGGACCAGGTGTGTCCACTCTGTGCCTCTCCTGGACGGGATTAGTGGTTGGGACAAACAACAAAGGCAGCGGGCTACACTGAGCTCTCTCATTGACAGCCGCGGGCTTGGGTTCTGGTTTCATGTATGTATTCAAAGAACACTTCCATTGCACTTGTGCGCACCAGCCGCTACTCAAAGTGCTTCGGGAGTATGAGCTCAATTAACCTGGTAATACTCTCATTATATATTTCCATTTTTACTCCCTGTTATTAACTCCACTTCAGATGAGGAAACCGAGGCACTGAGAGGTTAAGTAACTTGCCCAAGGTCACACAGCTGGGAAGGTCTGCATTTACTGGCTAAGTACCTGTGCACAAACTATATCACTCCTCTCTGGATTCCCTCCTCTTTGAAATGGGGGTGATAAGCCTTAACCACTGGCTTCAGGCTGTGGGTTAATAGCTCCGGGAGGCTGGTTGGGGCCCTGTGCCCCTGGCAGAACCCCCAGCTCCTCCCAGGGCAGGCCCGCTGCCAGGAGGATGACGCGCATCTCCCGATTGAAGCGCACGCTCTGGCTTCGACTTCCTGGAAAGCATGCGGCCCGCCTCCTCTGGGATTTGGGGAACCCACTCCCAGTCCTGGCCAGAGCCTCTCCATCCACTCCCCTCTCAAAACCAACTCCGCGCTTGTCTAACGAGGCCGTCTCCCCTTTGAGGTCTCTCTCGCACACACAAGGCTGACACGTCCACCCACAGAGCTGTTAATGTGATCAGTCTCATACAGTAATTGGTGGCCTTCTTAGCTGAATCAAGAGTGAGGCAGAGAGAAAGGTGGTGGACAGGAGGGGGGCTGGTGAAAAGAAAACAGCTGGTTATATTTAATCTATGCTTAATGATCCTGCATGAGCAATGTCTGTAATTTGTAACTCGCCGGAATGCTGGTCACTAGAAAGTGTCAGTTCAATTTTTTACAAGGTTTGAGACTTAACCAGGGCAGTTGCCATTAATAGCCAACACTATTAGATCCATATGTGGAAAATACTCATTAGGCCGGCGGGCGATAAATCAGACATCACAGGATCCGAGAGTTACTCCTTGGGCTGCTTAGGTCTTAATTTAGACCTGGCCTAGCTGTACTGATGGCCAGGTCTCTGATGTTTAATAAGTAAACCTCGATGTGTCAGGTTATGATTAAACTGTCCTAGGAGGGCTGCAAGCAAATGAAACTGTCACATATGTTTCCCTGGGGCCCAAACTTCTCGTGACCTCAAAGCATCAGCAGAGTAAACTTCTCACTCATACATATTAACGGCCCATGCACTTAAAAAATAGCCCAGCTCAGTGGTGATTATTCATCAAAAGGATCAGGTCTCTGGGAGGTCTTGAGCTCTCAGTCGAAGGATTTAAGCAGAGACCAGAGGAGATTCTTGCACAGATGACCTTGAAGTTGCTTTTGCTCTAAGTTAACCTTCGTCTAAGATCCCTTCCCTCCTTCTGCAACCTGGAGTCTAAAGCTGTTCTGAAGGCCCTGACTACCTTCCCAGTGCCTTTCCCACCCCCAGCCCCTCCGTCCTTCGGCTGTCCCCTACTGCTTGCTGGACAGTCGTATGTCCACCGCCCTGTGCTTTGCCCAGGCTGTTTCCTCTAATCAAATGCCCTTTTTCCTTCTTTTCCTTCCAAGCAAAGGGCCAGTGAAGTCCTGCACCCCATGGAGCCGTCCCCCGACACGCACACGTCCTGGCTGAGCATCAAGCAACAGTCTGTGCTGGAGCCAGCTTCTGCCTTTGCTCTGTTGTTAAATATTCAGGTGTCCCGTGACTGGCGTTAAACCCTTGGGACCTTGGAATCAGCCACAGGTGGGAATAGTGTACCATGGAAATTTACAAATGTTACAAATCAGGGCTCTCCCCGACAGAAAGCCAGGGTAGCAGCCCACCAAAGCAAGTAAGTTCTCTCTCTTTTCAACTCCTGTTGAGTGGCAGGGGTTGGCTGGAGCTGGTATAGGATTCTGCTGCTGAGACAGAAAAGCTGGTGGTGTGGGCTTTGGCCTGAGTGTGAGGGGAGAAGGGCTGGAAAGTTGCAATTCCGGCTGAAGCCAGGGCCCACGCCTCCGAGCTCCCACAGCTGTCTCTGTCTTTACCACTTGACCCTCACTTAAGCCACATGGACCTCACCTGTGCCTATTTTGCTTTTCATCCATTTAGCATGGGCTTTGGAGTCAGAATTTGTTTCTTGCTCTGCCACTTGCTAGCTGTGACACCACAGAGAAATGATTTAACCTCTCTGAGCCTTTGCCTTTAATTGCATCCTGGTTTTGTCTCATGCCTCATGGTGCCCAGGTCTTAAGAAGGCAGGCCCAAGCCCTGAAGGAGCAAGCAGCTGCCTCCACAGTATGATGAGACTCCTCAAGCCCTTTCTTCCCTGCCACCCTCTCCCAGGACTCCTCACCCACCTGGCTCTGTCCTCCCCTGAGACAGTACCTTGGTTGCAGAGAGCTCCAGAGAAGCCGGGGAGGCACTCACAGGTGCCGCTGATGTGGTGGCAGGGCCCGCTGCTGTGCACGCAGAGGGGGCACGGCTGGGCGCAGCCGAGGCCGTAGAACCCAGGGGGACAGACTGAGGGTGAAGGGGAGATGTGGTCAGCAGCCCAAGGGGCCCCAGCCAGCCTGGTCACCCCTCTGGTCCCACACAGTGATGAAGGCAGGCTCCTCAAAAATATGGGGAGAGCCACAGCCACCCCACCCCTTGGGGGGCCCCTTTCTGCAGAGAGGAGCAGAGAGGAGGTCCCTGAACTTGGGGACAAAAAAACCTAGGGAGAGGGGGGTCTCGAGAGAGGGATTTGATGGGGGCCAGCTCTGAGAAGCCAGCCTCTCTCTGGTCGGGACTAGTTCCCACTGGGAAGGGGCGGGGAGGATGAGCCGCCTGAGGTCGGGCAGGTGGGGGTAGAGAGGCTCACTTACTTCTCTGGCATAAGGGCCCTCGGAAGCCAGGGGCACACTCGCAGCTCCCATCCTCCGGGGAGCAGGAGCCGCCGTTCTCGCAGTTGCAGGAGACGGAGCAGTTGGGGCCCCAGCGACCTGGTGGACATGTGCTGTCACAGCGGACACCTGGGGGCCAGAAGCAGACTCCGGTCAGCGGTGAGAGGGGGAGGGCACCATGCAGCACCACGAGGTGGAGGCAAAAGTGGAAGAAAAACCCAGCCAGGGCTTGGCCGGTCAGGGAGGGCTTCCAGGAAGAGGTGATGCTGAAACTGAGTCCTAAGGGCTAAAGGGAATCTGACTAGGTAAAAGAAACCCTACGTGCAGAGAACAGGAGGTGGGAGGGAGAATCGTGCCTTGAGTGAAAAACTAGTGCTGTGGGGCTGCACCGTGAAGTATAAACTGAGATAGGGGCAAGAGACTGAGATGGTGGGAGTAAGGGACCAGATCATGGAGGGCCCCCTTCATTTTTGACCTGTTAGCTGGTATCCAAGGTTAGGCCTGGGAGAGACCAACTATGTGGCATGTGAGTGCTGTCACCAGGGGCTGCACGAGTTAGGAGAGAGCTGCACACACATCAGCCCAGGAGCCACTGGCTCTTGCTGGGTCCCAGGCAGCAGGCTCCAGGCAGGGGCCCGGAGGGTGGGTGGGGTCTTTCCAGATTCTCTTGACCACAGTCCTCAGCACACTACATATTTTACGTCATATGGGCACGTATGCGCCTAATAGAAACCAAGTCTTTGAAAAATGACACTGTGTATGATGCACTCTGATATTTTCTCTGCACTGTGATATATTCTATTCTTTAAAAAAAAAAAAAAGCTAGCTGTGACCCAACAAATGGATTTAATGACCCTCAGTTTGCCAGAGGGGGCCTAGGGGGACGGATGGAATTTCTCAATAAGAGAGAGGAGCGAAGTGAGGCCTGTACGTGCTTTCTGAGCTGAGATAGAGGAAGTAAGTGTTGGCGGTGATTCCCTCCGAAGGCTAAAGAGGAACTTGAGAAGGCTGGAGGCCCCAGCTCTGGGGTGGGGTTTGCTCCCAAGCAGAAGGGCTTCCCATCTCACGTGTATTATTTAGGGCAATGGACCAGGTGGGCCCTGGAGGCCTGTGTGGCTTGGGAAGGCGAACATCAGAAGCTCAGAGAGGAGCAGAATTAGTATAATACTCATGCCGGCCTTGTTATGAAGACAGGGATCTTGAGAGAAAGAAAAAGGGAGGAAGATACTCAGGCCCAGTGGACAGAGCCAGTCCCAGCTGAGGTGGGAGAACAGTGTGCCCAGTTAAGGGGTGGGCTGGTGGGAAAGGTGGGGCCGGGGGGAACAGAGAGGAAGGGGAGGCAACATGCTTCACTCACTCTCCAGTGCCTCCTTCTAGCCTAGCACCCTGCCCGGCTCCCTCCCTGTGACGACTCCTTTTCACAGCAGGGTTCGGGTACTTATGGGGGGGGGCTTCTCCCCAGGGGTTGGGATCTCTCCTCAGGGAGAATCTGGAGGCCCCACTTCACCCCTCGAAGGAGGTCTCTCCCAGTGGAGTGTCAGGTGCACAGACAGCGCGCCCTGGACCAGCACCATCGACTGCCAGAGGGGAGCCCAGGGAAGGGGAACCACGAAGCTGTGTAAAACCAGGAGCCGTGGTCTGTCCCAAGGAACTCTTTTGCCTGTGGTTGTTGAAAACCCAGGATTCAGACTGCAGGCCGAGGGACGCTGCTGTTCCTGGTGGGGCGCCCCGGACTAAGGCAGACTTCACCAAGCTCCTGTGTCACACGCAGACCCAGCTCTTTCCTAGAACTATATGCAGATGTTACTATGACTAATAAGACACACTGTTTGCACAACACCCTGCATAAAACACCCTGAATTTATGGCAACATTTTGCTGTTTTCCCCCAAGTGGTGGCTATTAAAAGTACAGCCACTCTCACACGTAGGATCCTCAGAATGTTTTCATGTCAGAAAGGGGTCCTCTTTCTTGGAGATTAGAACAACAGGGACAAGGTGACTATGCTCAGATTGCAGATGGCTGCAAGAACTATTCTATTCTAGGCCTGGTTCCATGGGAGTAGGGTTCATGTTTCTATAGGGAACCTATCCCCGTGGCATGGCGAATGTAGCCTAGCCCCTGACTCGGAAAACCTGTGGGGAGTGAGTCAGCACACCGGACCCAAGCCCACGGATTGTTTTCCCATGGGGAATCAGGCCTGCATTGTACTTAGGCTGCTTTGAGGCTTGCTTTTTGCTAAAACTCCCTCACCTGAATTGAGGCAGCAAATGTTTACTGCATATCTTTAAAGTAACTTCCTAAAATCTATGCTAAACCTACCAAGGATAGAGTATAACCAGGTCAACCACTTTTTTCTTTGCATTTGCAAATAAAAAATCAGCAACATCTTCTCCTTTGTTATCTGTAAAAGATAACCATCTAAAGCAAACCTGTACATAGTAAATGAGGACCATTCTCAATGTAATGTACCCAGAAAAACAATAAAAGCCTGTCCAGGCAGGGGTCGGGGCCCTCTCTCTCACTCAGAGAGTGGCCATGCCATCCCTTTTGCTTCACAGGACTTTTGCAATCTGTGTGAATTTGTTCATTGCAGCCACAACACATGGACCCCGCTGGCCAGAGTCCGCATCATGTTTGAGCTTCTTTTATGCCCTAAGAGTGACCTGGAACACATTGGGACCTAAGTGGGGAGGAGGGCCCAGGGTTCTCCCTGTGCGGAGCGCCCAGTTCTAGAAGGAGACTTACTAACGTGGTCGAAGGGGCTGACCTTGGCCTGGTGGGAGGCTCTCCAACTACAGCTTCTGAAGATGCATAGCTTCATCAGCTACCTTCTCTAGGCCCAGTTTTCCCTATAGTTGAAGGTAGATAATAATTTCCCTGAGAGGTTCCTCCCCTTCTAAACCTTAGAGACTCTCCCTGCTTTGTATTTCAGGACCCTCCACACATCTATACTGGTGTGCTAAGCATCCACATAGTGTAACCTCTAGTTCATGCCACAAGGTCAGCAGCCCTTGAAGATCATTCTTCAAAATCTGCTTAGGGCCCTCCTTCTCCAGGAAGCCTTCCTGGATGTCTGCCCAGGGATTCAAGTACCTAATTGACAGTCCCCAGCACACAGCTTTGTCCCCACCTATTATCTGAATGTTTCATACATTTGAGTCGTGTATCCCCCGCCAGCAGCTTGAAAACAGGGACTATGGTTTCCGGACACTTTTGATTCTCCTTTTTCAGTGCTTACAATGGAAAGGGATGCCATCTTGGTCATTTTTGCATCTCTGGTGTCCAGCACAGTGCCTGGCACACAATAGGTGCTCAGGGACCACTGCTGTTTTTGAGTGTTGCCCTTCACTGCTGAGCCTGACACCGTGCTGGCCGCACCAAAGCTGCCAGATGAAGACTCGGTAACTGCTTGAGTCAGGAAATGCTAATCCCGTGAATAAATGGCTCGCCCTGAGAATGAAGTCCTGTGTCTCCCCTCCCTCGTTGCAGATGTCCTGAGAACTTGGGCATCTCCCTTATCTGTAGTGTGAACAGAGCGGAGTAGGTCATCTTCAAGGTCTTTTTCACTTTGAGAGGAAAAACCATATATGGTTATAGGCCAGCTCATTTCAATTTATCTCAATAAACATGTAGTAAGCACCTACTGAGTGCAGGGCAAGATGAATTAGGCATGATACGAGTCTGCAGGAAGCCTGTGGCTTATGGGGACAAGGGGGAAAGACACGCACCCACTTTGGGTGCAGAAAAACCGGTGTCGCACCGAGACTCAAGCAGTATGCGGAGAGCTGAGGAGTGGGGGTGGGTGGGGAGGGCCCACTGGGCGGGAGGCTGGGGCCTGTACCCCATCCCCTCCCTACCTCTCCTTGGGGTCCTTCTGCACGATAAACCTTAGGACATCAATCGCTTCTTTGAAATGACTTTAGGGCCATGTTCGGGGAAATTAGCTTTAGAATAGCTGAGGCTTTGCTGAAAGGTTGTCCATCAAAGACAGAATTTCTAAAGTACCATACGTCATTAAAATCTTATCAGCTCACTTGAAATGAAGGAAATGAAAAATTAAAGTGGAGCTCTACTTGGCGCCAGCTAAGAGTCTGGGGGGCCAGTGGGCCAAAGGCAGGACAAGGGGAGCCAGGCGGAAGACACGGCCGAGCAAGCGCTGTCCCAGCCCTTCCTGCTCGTGGAGAACCCAGGCTGCTCGGCAGCCACGGCGAATTATTTATCTGAGGACACCCACCGCCAGCAATGCCTGCATTTCTTTCTCCTTGGGACTGGCTGGTAGGCTGATTCACACTGTATGTCATTGTTAAGCACTTCCTGTATTCAAGGTTTACATTCACCAGGCACTTATACTAGGCACTGTTAGCACATACTGGCGTTAACTCATTTAAACTTCAAAAAGACCCTGTGGTTCTAAGGGTTACAATTACCTCATTGTGTGGATGGGGAATCCAGGCCCTGAAAGGTTAAAGACCCACCCAGCAGCACGCCCGGACCGGGCGGTCTGGCTCCAGCTCTGCCTTCTGTGCTGCACGTACTCTCAGTGGATGGCGGGCAGTGGGCACGGCGTGAACAAGGCAGGTGTGGGCCCTGTCCCCACAGAGCTGATGCCCACGGTGGTGGGGGGGCAGGTAATAAACACATAGTTCCTAATCTGGGCTCAGTGACAGTGGTGGTACGTGCTGCATAAAGAAATGTGTAGGGTATTGTGGAATTAATAAAAGGGACTCTTACATAGTCTCAGCTAGGTTGAGGAGGAGAGAGAGTCTAGCCAAAGGAAATAATCTTAAAGTTGAAATCTGGTAGGTGAGAAGGCAGTAGCAGGTGAAGAGATGGGCTAAGGGTACCCATGCGGAGGAGGGAACGTGGGTAGGAAGGCCTGGGGGCAGGAAGGTGGCTGGCCCGGGGTCTGGAATGTAGTGGGTGAGTGGAGGGGGCAAAGGAGAGGTGGGAGAGTTGGGCAGGGCCAGATCACGTAGGCCCCGGGCCACTGTAAGGATTTTGGAATTTATATGAATGCCGTGGGGAGCTGCTGAGGCATTCTGAGCAGGGACTGATGTGAAAGGATGTGGGTTTTGAAAAGTTCATTTTGGCCACTATGTGCAGAATGGGTGCAGCTGGGCAAGAGGGGAGGCCCAGCAGTGCTGGCTGAGAGATGCTGCCCCCTGCTGGACCGGAGTGGCGGCAGTGGGAGGGAGAAAAGCGGGGGACCTGCCAAGTGTTCATAAGGTGGGCCGACAGGACAGGCAGAGCCCAAGACGGAGCCTGGGCCAGGGAGAAAGTTCCTTGTCCCGCTCTCTACCGCATCTTCTGCACACACCCACAACCACCAGGTGTCAGCCTTTGTCTGAATCTTTACTAGGGTGCCCTACCCTGCAGAAGACAGCCTACCAATAGGTGTCCCTAAGTATTTGCTTAGTCGAGTTGACTGGAATGGAGAACTGACGCCCGGGAGAGGAAGGGAGAAGCACATGTTTAGGGGACGAGAAGGAATGAAGGAGAGAGCGGTCAAGCGAGGAAGGGGAAGACCAAGAGCCCAGGGTCAAGGGACCTGGGGGCGGGGAGGCGGAAGGGCGTTACCTGTCCACCCGGCCAGGCAGCAGCAGTGGCCTGTGACAGGGTGGCAGCCGTCAGCGTGGCTGCAGTCGCAGCGCTCACTGCAGTTCGGCCCAAACGTGCCGTCCTGTGGACAGAGGGGAGAAAGACGGATCAGATCTGGACCCCCAGAGCTTCACGCACTTCTGTTGGATTGTGAGGGCAAACCTGAGCCATGGCCCCACCAGGACGCAGTGCCTTGGGCTGGGGCACAGTGGGAGCACTTTTTATAATCAACACAGCCATGGAGCCACACCAAATAATTCTCCGGCGGCATTAACGAGAGTTCGGGGGTTGAAAGGAGCGGGTGACGGTCCTGCCCTGCTTCTCCCTGGTCAAGTTCAGAGGGCTGAGATGACCGTGAGCTAAAATTGCAAATGGAAATGCACTTTACAAACTGCAACACATCGATCCCATGTGAGGGATGATGATTCACCCTTCGTTACTGTGGAAGAAGGTGGTACTCATCCAACACCATTGCATCAGTCGGTTCAACTCATTCGTGTCTTAGACTGAGGTCCAGTGATTAAGTCTGGGTGGGTATTGCTGGTAGCGCTTGGTTCAGTCCGCCCACACGCTGACCATAAAATTATAGATGCTAGAAGCGGAAGGAAGCTGAGACATGGCCTACCAAGGAATGGGACTCTGCTGGGTTCTAAGGGCTGTCCTCTACACTGTGTCTGAAGGGTTCTGAAGCTGCGTTTGGGCTCAGGTAAATATGCCAAGTCAGCTCTTGGCCCTCTTACTGAGAGCTACAAGGGGAAAGGGATGCCGCCTTGCCACAACACTGTAGCTGCCAAGTGTTTGCTGTTTTATAAAGGAGAGAGCTGAGGCCCAAAAGCAGGAAAGTGGCCACAGAGAGGTTAGAAGTGGGGCTGACACCTGACCCAAGGTTTCCACATGTGCTCTTCTCTGTACAAATCTGTGGACAAAGTAACCACAGGGAAAGGGGATGAGGGGATGGGGCCCACAAGGTCCTCCCAGCCCGGGACACTCACCGGGCAGGGCAGCTCACAGGTGTCCCCCAACCAGCCAGGGGTGCAGGAGCAGGAGCCGTCTGCGGGGCTGCAGGCCGCCCCGTTGGTGCAGGCGCAGCTCGAGTTACAGTTGAGGCCCCACGTTCCGCTGGGACACGGCAGGGTGCAGTCGAGGCCCTGCCACCCTGCGGGGAGGGCAGGCGGCTGTCAGCTGTCCATTCGGGTCCAGCACAGTTTCTGCTCACTTCCCCCAAGCCCCAACTTCTCTGGTCACTGGGTTAGGACCCACACGCCACACAGAGTCATTCAGAAATGCGCACAGCTGTTAAGGGAGCTGGGGCTTGAATGCCAGTCTCCTGGCTCCCAGTTCCCACTGTTTTTGCTGTGGGCTGATGACCCCACCTGGGGCAGGGGACCACCTGGGGCAGGGAACTACCTGCAACAGGAGACCACCTGGGGCAGGAGACCACCTGGGACAGGGGACCCCCTGGGAGGTGGGGAGGGCTATCTCGGTCTAGGGTGGAGTCAGCCAGCTAATCTCAGCACCCTTTGTTTTGGGGACAGCCTCATTTCCCACTCTGAGGCTGGTCACTGGCCTGTTTGCCCGTGGATCCATTTCTCCCCTTCCCCTGCTCTGTTCGGTGTCACAGATGGCCGACCCCAAACCCCGATGTCCCAAGCTCCCCCTCACTGGCTCCCAGATGGGCTCACCAATGGGAGACCTGCCCACAGACTGAGGGTGGGAGCAGGACAGACACCAGGACAGACACCTCTTCTTCTCTCTCTGCCTTGGGCAGGGCCTCCGTGGTGGCTGTGTCTCCTTTGTACGTGCTCCAGCACTGTTGTGCTGTCCCTCTGTCCATGTCCCAGCTCCCACCAGGTGGCCCTCACTCCCAGGAGTGGTAGCAGCTCCTCCCACAGCTGTGACCTCTGAGTTGCTCACCTACTCTTGTTTGCTCCTTCAGCTGTCTCACACCACAGTAACAAATCCCCTTTATTATTCTCCTGCTGTTGAAGTTCCCGGCAGGCCTGGACTTCCTTGCCTGGAACCTGACATACAGTCCCCCTGCCCCCCACCCAGGACAGGGTGCGCATGTGCATCTGAGGGGGACGGGTTTGGGAAAGAAGAGCATTACCTTCCTTGCAGGTGCAGGAGCCATCCACTGGGGAGCAGGTACCGCCGTTGTTACAGCTACAGACGGATGAGCAGTTGGGCCCATAGGTCCCCGCTGCACAGGGAACTGCACAGACCTCCCCCTGGAAAAGGAGGAGGTGAGTTTTGGGTCAGAGGTTGCCCTGTGCTGGGCGGCTGTAACAGGCAGAATGACCCCTGCCTTCTCCTTACCGAAGACATCCATGTTCGAATCCCTGGAATCTGTGAACGTTACATTACATGGCAAAAGGCACTTTGCAGATGTGATTAAGGACCTTCAGATGACAAGCTCGGATTACCCAGGTGGGCCCATTCTAATCACACGAGTCTTTAGAAGTAAAAGATAACCAAAAAGTAGCTTTGAGATGTCCTCCACCTGCCTGTGTTGACTTTCAGGAATGCAGCGGCTTCTTAGAGCTGGGATCAACCCTCATTCTACAGCCAGCAAGCAAAAGGGGACCGCAGTCCTACAACCCTAGTAACTGAATTCTGTCCACAACCTGAATGAGCAGGAAATAGGTTCTCCCCCAGAACATCTAGAAAGGAACACAGCCTGCCAACACCTTTACTTTAGTCCTAAGGAACCCATAGTAGACTTTTGACCTACAGAAATGTAAGAAAATAAATTTGTTTTGTTTTAAGCCACTAAATTTGTTATAGCAGTAATAGGAAGCCATACAGCGATCCTCATCAGTTGGGGGAGGGTCAGGCTTCCAGACCACAGCTCCAGGATGGGCAAAGCCCCCAGGCAACTTGACCCCTGAGTCTGTATTAGGTCACAGCAGTACAGAACTTAACCCTTTGCCTCTCAATCTTATTTGTCACCAGATATCCCAGGACACAGAAAATAATTTCCTATCCCTATTTACCTGAACCTCAGGGAAGTTAATGTAAGTAATAATAGATAATGCTCATTAAGTGCTTTCTCAATACCAGGCACCACGCACACATCACCTCATTTAATCCTCACAAGACCCTCAGGAGAAACTATTGCCTCGGCATTTTTCCTACTTAATAGAACAATTGTATGGAGAAGTTCGGTAACTCAGCCCAGGTCATAGAACTAAAATGGTTGGTCTCTATTTGAACCCAGGCTGGCTGCTTAACCATTCTGTTACCGGGTGTCCTGAACCGGCTCACCTGGAACGCACTCTCCGAGACAGAGGTTAGCGAGCTCTTGAGAGTGCCTGCTGGGAGGGGCGAGGGAGCAGGACTGGGCAGGGCCAGAAGCTGGGCTGAGGCGCAGCTGCAACGAGAGCCTCAGCTGGTCTGCAAAGGAGCTCTGGAGCTGGGATGGCCCTTAGAACTGTCCCGCCAGGGGAAAGGGAGGGGGATCCGAAACACCCCAGCAACACCCACTGCCCACTGGGGAAGGGGGCACGACTTCAGGTGAATCTGGCCAAGGGCCGTTTCAGGAGAGCCCGGAGCCTGAGCTCCCCACAGCTGGGAGGAAGGAATGCCTCCACCCTAAACTGATCTGGGCGGCCCCTACAGCACCCATCACGGCAGGCCTTCCTTGGTGGGCTGTTAGCTCCCGTAGGGAGTTCAAAGTGAGGGCAAGTTACAGAGCAGGAGGCCCAGGATGGGCACTTCAGAGGTCTTGAGGTGATCAGAGAAGAGTGGAGTCCAGGTGGGAAGAGTGTGGACAACAGTGCAGAGGAGTATAAGGACGGGGGAATACCCTAAGAGGTAGCTGGAGGGCGGTGTTTTGTGTAGGAAGGGGTAGGGAGATATTTAAAGGGGAGTTGGGAGCTTTGAATGCCAGGTAAGGGCTTTGTTCTCTGAGTCCTTGAGGTAGCTGCATGTTGGATTCCCACTCTTTTCTTAGGGAGTGTCTCCAGCCAGCCTCCTGGGTCTTACGCCCAGGCTTACAGAGGGAATGCTGACTCACATTGGACCAGGAGACCAGAGCTCGTCACCCACTTGCTGTGTGACATTGGAGAGGTTACCGCCACTCTCTGAGCCTCAGTTCTAGCATCTTGAGATGACAAATTCGAAGTAGAGGAGCGCACCTTTCAACTCTAAGGGTCCTGCAGCTGGCCTCATGCCCACTTAGGCCACAGAGAGACCCTAGGTTACGGGCCCTTGGTGGAGGGAGACTCCTTTCCAGCCCTGTCTTACCTGCACTGGCTGGGTCAGGGAGGAGAGACTGGGGAGCACAGAGTCCTGCAGCAGAAGGCTCCCCAGTTCCCACTCTTTGCCCTGGCAGGCCCTGACCAGCTGGAGTCTGCCAGCACTCCCATTACCCAGACAACTTTAATATCTCCCAGACTATAAATAGCCCCTAGGAATCTATTTAAGCTGAGCGCCTTGGCCTGGGTGCAAACTGCATGCATGGTTCATGATTTTCTCTGCATGAATTTATGTTGAGGGCGGTTCTTCTCCCAGAGTCCTCACTCATGCCCCCAAGCCCGGTCCTTGGCGATGGGGGGAGCCCTGTGTGCCCAGCTGGGGGTATGCTGGAGGGGCTCCAAGAGGACTGTGGCAGGGGGCAAGATGCAGAGCACCCGCCTTGAAGTGCCTGCTCCTCAGAATGCTGCACCTGGGCCCCTTTTCAGCCCGCACGGCCCATGCGAGGACATGGCCAGTCAGCCCAGGGAGGCCACAGGTGGGAGGACTTTCTACTTCCTGAAGAAGCCGAGACTCAGGGAGGGGCAGTGACTCATCCGGGGTCCCACGGTGTATTGGTGAGGGTGAATGAGAAAAAAACAGACCTTCCTTCCAGACGAGGGGCCAAGCCCAATGGTAAGAGAACGGACTCTGGTGCTGTCCTGTTGTGTCACCTTGTGAAACTGCCTAAACCACTTGGGGACTCAGTTCCTCCATCTGTGAAATGGGAATAATAACATCCCTACTTGGATTGTTAAGATTACATTAGTTACCATCTGTGAGGCAGATAGAGCAGTACCTGGCAGTCAGAAAGCACTATAGCTATTATTACTCCAAAGAAATGGTGTCTCTTATGAAAAGCATACACAAAATAATCCAAGGTTTCATCAGAAGGCAGCTCTGGAGGAGGGATCTAACTCTCACTAAAGGAACAAATTACTGGGCCCTTTGCATGAGAGGAGGTTTACCTTCCTGCCACCTCCTCCAGGCTGGCTCCTCGGTTCCTCTCATAGATGAACAGGCTGGAACTTTCACCACCACACACCAAGGGCATGGTGTTGGGGAACAGAATTGGGGCTACCATGTGTCAGGAGGTGTTTCAAACACTGTTTGCTCCTCATAGCAAAAACAGTCCAGGTGGGGAAGTGGGCCCTGCAGGAATGCAAGCCCAGCACAGCCAACTCTGAGCATGCCCCTGTTTCCCCCTTGCTGTCCTGACCCTGACCTGGTTCGAACCCCTCAACAGGCACAAGAACTAACAGTTAAACTTTTGGTCAAACTCCCCACCTGCTGGCCGCTGATCTGAAAGTTAGGCCTGGTGTGCAGCTGATTGTTGATTGGCTGTCTCTGGTAATTGCCATGTCAGACAAGCCAATAATCAGCCTAACTTCTCAGGTTCAAACTAACTGCTCTGCCCACCTCAGGGTGTCTCCGAGCCTGGGTCTGACAATTCCGAGGGTGTCGGTGCCAACCCTCCAGCATACAGGCCCTTGCTCACCCACGCACCTCCCCAGTTTGGGGCACCACTAGCAGGCCTTAGTCATGACATGGCATCGAGCCTCCAGGGGCTGTCGTCATGTCTACACACGCTTAGGCAATCAGTGTAACACCTGGGCGGCTCAGTGTGTTTATCTGTGGGGGTAACTTCATACATCTGTGTAGATTTGGGTATAAATCTGTGACTCCTTCCTTGTCCTTCCCTCCTGGTGTGTTCCCTCCCCAGTCTCCCAGCCCTGCCCTGGTGAGAACGGGGTGCACACACAGCCACCATGGTTCTAGTGCACGGGGGTCCTGGCTGGCCGACCTGCCTGCTTCCCTCCTGGGCTGTGAGCTCCGGGAGACAGGGATCTGATTTTATTCACATCTGGAGTCTCCGAGCTTGGAACCCTGCTGGTACTTAAGGGCCCTCAATAAGTGTCGGTTAATTGAGATGAGACGTTTGTGGGCACACGCTGGCTTCTACCGCGGTCAGAACCAGAAGGACTGGGCACTTTCCATATGCTTCCTCTCTCACACCAGGTACTTCAACAAATGTTTGCTGAGTGGGGCCAACTCCGAGCCAGCGCTGGCTGTGGGCCCCAGGGGCACCCGGGAGCCTGAGGCTTGTCTCCTCGGCAGCTCCCAAGGCAACGCCCACAGCCGAACGCATGCCTGCCTCCCCGTGTGTTTATCTGCCCACTTGTTCGACACGTCCCCAGGTCGACTGGAAGCTTCATGAGAACCGGGGTCTCACCTGTGTGGGTTGCCCAGGGCTCTGGCTCAGAACCTGGCACCGAGGGGAGGCACTCTCTATAAAGAGCGTCACACAGATGAGTGGGGGCCTGGTGGTCTGGGACTCCGTGGCTGCCATCACACACAGGAAACAGAATGTTACCTGGTCTCAGGATGGGCCCTGCTGCCACAGGGATCCTAGGCCTCCCCAGGGCTCTTCTGTCTTCTTGTCAAAAAGAAAAGCCAGGCCAGACCCCGGTCTATGGTTCCCTGTTGCTCCCTGCCTCCTCCTGCCCAAACCGGGTTGACCAGGCTGGGGGGCAGAAATACAGCCAGAAAATTACCTGTTGGCCTCTAGTGTATACACTCAGAGAGGCAAAACCCTCTCAGCTGAACAGGATGTCAGAGATGACTGAATCTATCGCCTTCGGGAGAAGGAGATGGAAAGTCAGAGTGGGCAGAGCTGGCACTGGCAGGCCAGTGCTCCTCAGAGGGCTGGCTGCAGGGACTGTGTCCCCCACCCCCCACCCCAAGCCCAGTGCTTGGCCCACACCAGCCCTGAATTCACATCTGTTGATCGTTCCACACCCCTGGAAAAAGGATGAGATGAGAGCCCAGGACTGTGAGCCAGATCAGTGGCCTCGCATGCTTCACATGGCTGAGCTCCCTGCCTACTCCCTCGGCCCGGAGCGCAGCTGAAGGCCCTTTATTGAAGCTGTTCTTCAAGAGTTCTACCCGGAATTCTTATACATCTTGTGGCTGGAAAACAGCCTTCTCTTCTGATAGACTCATGTTCATGCTAGGTAATAGGCCTTGGTTTCCTTATCAATTATACGTGGCTGTCGAAAGCAATCAGTCTCCCCAGCTTTCACCACCAAGAACCCTTGTTAGTGCCCTCCCTCTGCAAGGCCCCCTCAGTCTGTGAGACACTGATGTCGCTCTGTGGTGTCTAAGGCCAGTCACGTTTCGGACAGGTGCAGTCTGGCCAGTAACCACGTGACTCTGATGGCAGCATCCTGTCCTCCAACTGTGATGTCACCTACAACCAGTCAGAGCTTCTGATCAGTGCACACTAACCTGGGATATCACACAGTTCATTTAATTCTAATCAAAAGCAAGAACAGAACAAAACAGAACAACCTGGGTGTTTTAGTTAGCTTCACCACAGGTAATAGGTTTGCCCATAGGCTTGGTAAAATGTTCAAAACCAGCCCCAGCCCCAATATTTGTTTTAAATCGAACATCCAAATCTATGGGAGGAAGGGAGCATCCTAATTACGAGTTTAAAGCCCTGGAACCCAAGTGCACGTGTTTGTAGCCCAGCTCTGCCTCTTCCTAACTGTGTAGCCCTGGCGACCCGCTGCAGGCTTTGCAGGGTCTAGCTGGGAACCACGGGCAGGGTCGTCTCTAAGGGCCCTTCAGCTCTGACTCTCTGAGCATCATCTTGCCTACAGTAGGGGTCTCAGCCCGAAGGAGGGAGGAATGGTGGGGATGCAGGTCTAGGGGTGGGAGCCCTCCGGGCCTCTAAGAATCACACCAGCTGGGTGGCCACCTACTCAGCCGATGTACCCCTGGGATTGGCTACACACCCCTCCCAGTGGTGGGGGAGTAGCCCATGATGCCCGAGTTAGAAAGGTTGGTGGGAATCACCTTGTCTCTCAGCCTTGCTTTACCGGTGAGAAGGCTGAGGCCCAGAGAGGGAAAGCAACTTGCCCAGGTCCCGCCACCAGTGCTAGGCAGGGCTGGGTTTGGAACTCGAATCTCCTTGGTCTCATTTCAAGCCCAGAATGTGGTGAAGCCCTGGGAGAGCCCACGCTGCCCTGTTTGTATTAGCAGCACACTCACCACCGAAGCACACAACAAACATCCAGACGACACAGCTTTGACCTTGAGGAAGGGCCTCCTGCCAAGGCCCAAATGCTCTGGCCCTCTCTCAGCCCCATCTCACCTACACGGCGAGGGCACACCTCCAGCCCAGGAAAGGGAGCCCTCCCCAGTGGAACCGGTCCCTGAGGTTCCCTGTTCCACTGGGGAAAGCCTGCCAGTCCTGCTCAGTGTCTTCATCCTGTGAATGGAGGGTGGATGTGAACTCTTCCTCCCATCCAAACGCCTGTTAATTATAGATGCAGCATTGGCTATTAACATCTTGAACTTGATTTGAAAGAACTACTGGCAGAATGGAACCCCCGGTGCCGCTCGTGCTAAAGAGATGCAAATCCCCCTCCACCTTCCACCAGCCTCCTCGCACAACGGCACAGGCCCGGACCCCGCTGGATAATGAGTTATATGTTCTATTAAATTTGTTTCAAATGCTGTTTATTGAATTTTCTCCCCTGCAATATGCTGCTTTGTAGTTTGGCCCTGTTTGGGGAAATTAATCACCAGCTGGGTTTCTTGTGTTGATCGTCCATTTTCCTTGCAATGGGCAGGAGGTTAATGAGTATTTTTTGGAGTGGAAGAAGGAGGAAGATGGAAAGTGGCCGACCCTCCCTCACACAAAAGTGGGAGGCAATTGTGCAAGTTCATCCCTGGGTCCCCTTAAATATGTTCTGAGGGTGGGAGGCAGTGTAAATGGAGTGGAACCGGGTTTTTCTAGACCCAGCCAAGGTGATGGGCGCTCTCCTGCCAGCCTGTGGGAGCTCAGCAGAGAGGACTCTGCCACAGGGACCGGGGAAGTGGTTCCGGCCCACATGTCTTCTTGTTGGAGGAGGAGGGGCAGTTCAGGTGAGAAAGGACCCGGACCTGGGGTCAGTACACGTGGGTTTAAGTAAAGCCGATGTCCTGGCACCAGGTGACTTGGCCTCATGTGTTCGTCCATTCAGCTATAAACGTTTGTGGAGCATCCACTATAGGCCAAGTGCTGCGACAGGCCCTGGGTCTCCCCAGCCATTGCTCTAGACTAGACGTGGCCTCGGGTCCCTTTTGGCTCCCTTATCCCTCCGCTGGCTCTCCCTGCCCGCCCGCTTCCAGCGCGCGTTTCCCTGTCACCGCCCCTTTGTGGCACTTACCACAATGGTACTGAGTTTTAAAAAGTCAGCTCTCACCCACTAGACGGTAAGTTCCAGGTCGGCGAGGGCTGGGTCTGTTTCATTCAACCCTGCGGCCGGGCCCTGGCACAGAGTCTCCCGCCCACAGTCGGCGCGCAGCGCACCAGTAATGTATTAACCTGGTCGTTCAGGGAGTGTTTGTTAAGCACTAGTATGTGCCGGACATTGTGCGAGGCCAGGCAATACATGGTGAGAAGAACAGGGCTCGTCCCTGCCCCTGTGGGGTTTCCGTCTAGTGGTCAGAGGGGTGGTGGCACGAGAGGGGCACAGACTGGTCCCCCCCTACTTCCCGACGTTCTGCAGGCGGCCTTCGGTGGCTTCCCTGAGCCCTCTGGGTGCACCCGTTCTCCTCTCTCCCCTGCTGTTCCTGGAGTTTCAGGGCCACCAATGCAGGCAGGTTTTTGGTGTCATGTCACATCAATGTCAGCAGCACACACGTGGAGTGTGCTTTCCATTTTACACAGCCCCTTGCCGGGCAAGTGTCTGCCCCGCCACACCGAGTGCCTGCCCTGGGCTGCTGCGCGCCTCCTGCCCGCCCTTCTCAGTCCCCCTCCCCCAGCTCCATGGGCTTAGGCGGGGCGGGGTGGGGGGGGGCCTTCCAGGGGAAGGGGAGCCTCATTTGTGATTTTCCAGGGAGAAAGAGTGACACGTGATCCACGAGAGAACGGTGTGGACGGGACGCCAGCTGCGCAGGCCTCTCAATGCAGAGCAAACCTCGCTGGACCTAATTAGTGTGTCACCGGTGAGGCAGCCACTGACAGCGGAGGCACGGTGCGGAAAAGAAACTCTGCATACGGCATGAGGAGCAGAGGGCCCTGGAGATGAGTGGGAGAGGGACGGAGGCCGCTTGTCACAGCTATCCCCGTTTCGTCCTCCCTGTGCTGAGGAGAGATGCCCAGGGCCCTTGTGGTTGAGTCATTCTGTCTGACCCCCACAGGGGATGGGTGAAGAGGGCTGATGGTTAGCCCTGGGAGCCCTAGCTCTGTCCAGGATGAATGGGCTTTCAGGGACCTGAGGCTGCTCTGTGCGGTGGTGCAGGCTGGGCCCTGCACCACTCTGGAGGTGCCACTCGAGAGACGGCGGGGGGGGGCCTAGTCTGGTGTGTGTGAGTGGGTTTGGTATCAGTGGTGTGATGGCTGTGGGGTAAGTTCAGCATCTGCATGTTGGCATTTGGGCTGATCCTGGCCATAGAGCCCCAACAGGATTTTGATCACGATGGCTTTGAGTGCGGTGTGCATGGTACGGACATGCTGGGTGCATATCGTGGGGGTTGGCTATGAGTGTGTGTGGGTGTGCGTGCATGTACACCGCAGAACGCAAGTCCTCTGGGGTGGTGGCTGGGTGGTGTGGGCCTCGAGTGGTGGCAGCAGAGCCAGTCTGACTACAATGATGGTGACATTGTCTCAAACGAGTACTAGATTGTGGGGAGCAGAGGGTCCTGCCCAGGGCAGTGGGTCCAAGCAAAATGGGGCATATGCGCAAGTTAGGGGACGCTGCTAAACTTCCTGTCAGTGAGTATTTATGATCACACTTTGAGCAGGAGACTGCGCCCAGCCAAGAGGGGCTGGGGTGTGGAGGGTGGTGGATGGGGAAAGGGTAGGGACGAAGGGGTGGACTGGTTAGACAGACCTGTCCCCCCGTGGCTTTCAGATTGATTAGTAGAGAAACAGAAACATCCACCATGCGCCTCCAGCGTGGGCACGCCAGCATCAGGGCTGAGACAGCAGGGGATAGGAGTCTGGAGGCCAGCCAGGAAGACCTGGAATGCCAAGCTTCAATCCTTGCCCTAAAGACAAAGGTGGTCCTGAACAGCAGGCCAGGATTTGCTTATTTTAGGAACCCCTCCTCCAGAGGCAGGAGTCTGGGCCGCACCTTTCTGTTTGAGAGGCCACGAGCCCAGATTCAGGCAAATCTAATCGCATGTCAATTGTGGAACCATGAAAAAAAATCATAGACTGAATGCAAAGAAAGCTCCAAAGTTGAAACCTGAGAGGCTTTACCAGGGGACCAGAAAGGAGGGAGGGTGGGAACGGTGGCCTCCACTGTGCTCAGGGTCCTCCGCTCCCGTCCCCAATTCCTGTAAAATGTCTAAGTCTTAATAAAGCTGGCTTCCTCTGGGTTCTTAGGCTGTGGTGCCACCCTCTCCCCGCACAGGACACAGAGGTCAGATGCAGTACCATTTCCCAAGTCACGCCCGTGCTCAAGGCTGCCAGCGTTCCCTCTGCCTGCTGAATCCAGCCGAGCCCCACCCTGGCCTGTAGGACCAGGCCTGCTTTGCTTCCACTATTTTCCTCCAGGGCCCTGCTCATCTGGGCCTGAAGGCTGGGGAGCCCTGGCCTGGGGTCCCTGTGCCTGTTTCAGGAAATTAACACCCCTCTTCAGAAGTTTTGGGGCAGGAACAATTATTTAGTGGTGTTCTTGGAGAGAAATCTTGAGAGGATTTTCTTTTTATATTTACCCCATTGTTAGTTTTCTTATTAGCCCCTCCTTGAAATAATTTATTCATGACCTTTTCTGAAACATCTTTCATTTTCCAGACATAATCACATCTTCTGGCAGGAATCCCTTCCCCTCCTGGGGTCCGTAATTACTCCTGCAGATGGGATTATTGGTGCTAATGACTAAGGGGAGAGGCTGGGAGGGGCCGTGCTGGGGGGTGTCTTGGAGACTGAGTGCAGGGGGAGCGGGAGGGGAGCGGGTCCTTCCTTTGTTCGGGACCTGCAGCCTTGGTGGGGGCTGGTCTTCCGACCTCGAGCCTCTGGGGGCGCAGAGGCTGGCCCTTCCTTCACTCCTCAACCCCCAGTTTCTGCTCAGCTTTACATCAGCCCCACGATACAGGGAGCAGGGTTTGTGCCCCCAGTTTGCAGAAGATAAAGTTAAGCCTCAGAGAGGTGAGGTGACCTGGGCAAAATCAAACATCGGGTCAGTGCAGAGCCAGGGTTGATTCCCAGGTCCGACTCCCGGCTGGTCCTCCCCTTAGCACCGACCTCCCTCTCCGCACAGCTGTCCTGAGGTGAGTCTGGCCTTGGGACCACGACCCTGGGTTCTAGGCCCAGCTCGATCACCTTAGATGGGACTGTAACCACTCTGGACACCAGCTACGTCCTCTGCGGAGCACAGCTAACGGTGCTCACGCTGCCTCCCTCACGGGAGAGCTCTGAGGGCCGACAAGCTCCAGCATGACGTGGCTGAGCCCCAAAGGACGGAGGGAGACTGGGGATCCCGGCCTCCCCTCCCCTCAGAGACAAAGGTTGAGAGGTCAGTAGGCTCCAGATGAGAAATGAGGTTGCCGGGGTGGGCTGTTCCCTCCAGGACAAGGCCTGAGAGCGCATCAAAGCTGGTTATTTACCAGCATCCACAGCCCCTTCCTCTCCGGGCATTCTGGTTTGTGACGAGTGCAGGCCCAGCTCCTGGTGGCCACTTATCCACTAGGAAGGTTGCTTCACCTCTCTGAGCCTCATCTGCAAAGTGGGGGTCCTAACAGTGCTCACATACAGGGCTGCTGTGAAGATTAAGACAAGGTGTGAAGAGCAGAGCGCCTAGCCCAGGGCCTGCCACTGTCACTCCGTGCTCCAAACGTGCACCATCATCCCACTAACCTGGTTGTCCCCTTCTTCCAGACATTTCAGGGCAGTGCCTCTGACTCACAGCCCCACCCTCTGGCGTCTGTGGGGCGGCCAGACTGGGAGCCGACAGGGGCAGAAACACTGTCAATGCCAGAGACTGGGAAAAAGGAACTGCGAGTGTTTAAAGCATGGGTGCTTCAGACCTGTGCTGACAGCTGCTCCTGCAGCAGGGAGAGAGGCGCAGGCCCCCAGCCGAGGTCGAGGCCTCAGATCCGGGCCCCAGTGAGGAGGCACCGATGAGGAGACTGCAGGAAGAGGGTGCTGTGACATGGGGTACGTTTATATTTTAGAACAGAAGAGTCAGCAGTTTCCCCTAATAAACCCACAAACTGCAGGGTCCCTGGGGGGAAGGCTGGACTTGGTCTTAGAGACATAAAGCTAATGTTCCCTACTTTGCTCTGTGGATTATAGGTAATTGCCAAAATGACCTAACACTCTAGGGACCCCCGCCCCAGCCCCAGCCCCACCCCTCTCTGCCCTGGGAAAACTGGCAGGTGTGTCTGCTCTGGGAACAGCACCCCAGAGATGGAGGCGAAGGTGCAAAAGCTTCTGACCGGGAGTCATGTCACCTGCTTTCCATTCCAGGTCTTCTGCTGACTTGCTGTGTGACCAGAGACATGTCACATTCCCTCTCTGGGCCTTAGTTCCCCCTTCGTAAAATGAGAAGGTGGCCAAGGGAAGGGCTGAGCGTTCTTCCAACTCTGCTGTTATGAAGGATAACTCCAGTTTTGTGCTCACACCGACTGTGAAGGGCAGGCATTATTAATCCACTTGACAGATGGGGAACTGGAGCTCAGAGAGGCTAAGCATGTTGTCTAAGGTCACACAGCTACTGAGCAACAGGCCCGGGATTCTCATCCCAGTGTCCAACCCCAGAGGCCATGCCCTTTGCCTCCAGGGTGTTGTCTTCACACAGCTGTGTGACCTTGACAATCATGGCCTGAGCATTTGCTACCTGGCAGGCTTTGTTAAGCATGGTACCGACTTCATCTAATTCAATCCTATGAACAGTGGTATCACATAGTGCCATTATTTACTCTGCTTTAGAGATGAAAAATTAAGACTTGAGGAGCTTAAGTAACTGGGCCATGGCCACCCAGCAGGCCATGGCAGAGCTGGGCTTTGAGTACAGGAGTCTACGCATGTGTGTGTTTTTGGATCATTTCTGCTACTTTGCATTACCTGGGCTCCTCTGCTCACAGGGGCATGGCAGCGGGAGGGTGAAATCTTCCTGCCCAGCACACTTTCCAGGACGATCTTTTCATGTAAGAATTAGGAAGCTACTCACTGGTGGGAAGGGGGAAGAGAAGTTGGTTTTCTACTCTTAGGGCTAATAGTCTGCAGACCTCAGTTTGATGAACGAAACAGTTAGAACAGGAAATGCCCACACACGATACACCTGTCGCCTGGCTCTGATTTTCAGTCCACAGTCTCTGCTGGCCTGGCAGCTGGCCTGGGTCCCTAGTTCCAGCTTCGGAGCCATACAGGAGGCAGACATGCACTTTGCCCAGCTCGAGGGGGTGGCGATGGGCTGGGGGAGGGTGACATCTTTAAAGGGCATCAGAAACCTTGGAGGGAAATTCAATCACTGCTCCACTGATCTGGATTTTCATAACTCTCACCCCCTCCCGCCTCCCCCAGCCAGAGCAGCTGGGGCTTGTGTCTGACCTACCGAAGGCATGAAGAAAGGGGAGAAAAATGTGGAAACGAGTTTGTTCATTTGGGTGATGGAGTGCCTGCTCCCCTCGCCAGCATGCAGGGTTCAATAACGGCAGACAGGGCTTCAAAAAATTGCAGCATAAATAGATGAGCCCTTTAAGGTAATAGAAATTCTGTCATCCAGGGGAGAAATATGGGCCCCAGATCCCATGGGAGGGGACACCAGGCCCCTCTCCTCCGCCTCCCATGCTCCTCATCCCCATTATAGGCACAGCTGAAAGGCAGCATCTGTGCTGAAGAATGACCAGGGGGCCCCTTATCTCCCGGCCACACAGGCTCCACGCGGGGAGGTGGAGGCTGGGAGCAGGTCTGGGAAATCAAGACTCTGCAGCTCCGGCAGTGACCTCGCAGGCTGTTCGCTCCAGGGGCCAAGGTGGCAGCAATTAGTCCTAGGGCAGCGCAGGAGGCTTCATCAGGCTGGCTGCCTACATGAGGCCTAATTAGGGAAAGGTGGCCAGCGCAGGAGCGCAGCGGAGCTGAGAAACTGGCCTTTTCTGCCCTGTGATGAGAAAGTCTGTTCTTGGTTCTGTGGCTGCCCCGAGGGACCCAAGAGCCCTTGGGGACCCTGCAACTCCCAGCCAGGAGGAAGTTTCAACGAACTCTGCTCTTTTCCTTTCACCCCCATTTCGACCTGTACCCTCAAACAGGGCACTGAGGCTGGGGCCGGTCAGCCTCTTCAGGAGGGGGAACCCTTGGGGCAAATAACAACAATAGCAGCGGTAGCAGCGGCGCTAATGATGACAATAATAGCTGGCACTTGTTGAGAGATGGCCAATGTGCCAAGATGACTTGTTGAGAGAGGACCAAATATTTCATAGGGGCTAATTAATTTAATCAGTTTGATAATCTGATGGACTTCCGTATTACTCCCCTCTCACACAGAGAAAACAGAGGCACAGAGAGGTGAAGTGTCTTGCCCATGGCCCCACAGCTAATAAGCGGCAAAGCTAGTATTTGAAGGCAGGGAATCTTGCTCCAGAGTCTCTTCAACACCACACCACTCACTCTACAGCACCGCCTGAGGTAGCAGCTCGCACATTTACACAGAGAAGCCAGGGCTGATGCGGGGCACAGCTGCTACGGTCCCCCTGCGGCTGCTCATCTGAACTGCAGAGACGCTGGTGGCTAGATTCAAGCCCCAGCCCTGCTGGCAGGGCCCCCTGAGAAGGGCAATAAGTTTCTTTCCTATAAAGGGCAGTTCTGGGAACTTCTGCTTTAAGGGCATTGCTCTTCCTTAGGATTTAATTCATTCAGAAAATATATATATCGAGCAATATCTTCACATGGTAGGCATGGAGGCGGGCAGTGGGAGGTGCAGAGTTGGAGGGAGACAGGCTGTGAGCATGAACCATGTTTTGTGGGAAAAGAGAAGATGGAGGGGTTAATTTTGAAGGGAGGAGTATTCAGGGAAGACTTCATGGAAGAGGCAGCCTTTGATCTTAGCCTGAAAGATGGAGGAGGATTTTATAGACTGGGATAAGAATAGCAGGTGTGGGCTTTGTAGGGAGAGCAAAAAGTTTGAGAAAAGGCACAGCTGAGGCACAAAAACAGAGACTGTGCTTAGGAACAGGTGAGTTATGTGGGGGCTACAGCGGAGGTTGTGGCAGGACTTAGCAGATGAGGTTAGGGTAAACTCACTAGCTGTTGTTTTTAATCCTCACTGGAGGACGCTTTTTCATTGCTGTTTAGAGAGAGAGGAAGGGAGAGAGAGAAACACTGATCAATCCTTCCCCCACCACTGTACGCACCTGGACCAAGGACCCAACCCACAACCTAAGCATGTGTCCCAACTGGGAATCAAGCTTGCAACCTTTTGGTTACAGGACGCTGCTTCAATCAAATGAGCCACACCAGCCAGGGCTAAAGTCACTAGTTCTGAGGGTAGGTTACAAAAGGCCTGGCATTTGAGCTGTATTTAGTGGATATGAGAAGCTGTGGAGAGGGGTGATATAACTGTGATCGCCACAATGCAGCTTATTCCCTGGGTGGCTGGAGGGGAGGTCCTCACTTTCTGGATCATTCCTCACATGGACACTCTCGGGACCCTGCCGGACGGAGTCCCCTGCCACCCCTTCTTCCTTCCCTACCCTGCCCACCCTGGTTCACCCTGGTGTTCTGACCAGCTGGGGACTCTGGGGTCCACGGGGCCTGAGCAACCTGTCCAAGGCTGCAACAATGCCTGGGGCTCTTTTCTGCCAGCCCGCAGCCCCAGTATAGCTCAGCAATGCACGCCCCCAGTGATTCCATCCGTGCGGTCGTGCTAACATATCAAATGCCCGAGTCTCTCCCACTCCATCTCTGTGTCCATTTCCTCAAACACTGATGGGCGTGTCCACCCCAGCAAGCCTCTTGAGACTGACCATTTAGGGTGCTGGGGTAGATCTGCCCAGGACGGTAGCAGTGTGTGTTCATGGCTTTGCTCCAGAGGGATCCCCTGGGTGTAGCTCATCCTCACATTCTCCTGGAAAAGGGTGCTGGGCCTGGGGAAGCTCTGTTCCCCCACTACTCTCATAGTTCACTAATAATCACCATCACTCTTACGGGCTCTCTACTGTGTTCCAGGCACTGAGCCATAAACTTTCCATATGAAGCTTCTCACTCTCATGGCCAAGTCCCCTCTCCACAGGTGAGGAAATTCAGGCTTCAGCGGGATTAGTGACCTCCCTGTGGGCGGGGCAGGAAGTGGAGGGCCAGAACATGAACTCAGATTTGTGTGGTTCCATAGTGACCTGTCAATCAAAGCCAGTCATCTAACCTGTGAGAGTTCAGTGGCTCTGACTGCTGCTGGCTTTGGGACCTGTGCCAGGTCGGACTTGCTTCTGCTCCCCATTCTCGCGGGTTCGGGGGCTGGAGCAGGTGTGTCACTGGGCTGCCCCCCAGGGGTGGCTGCGTACTACTTCGTCAGCACCTTTCACGTGGACCTGGAGCCTAAGACCACTGTCAGCCTTCAGAGGCTGCTTTCATGGAGCCCTCCCAGTAGCTTCCTTACAGAGGCCCTGGCAGGGCGAGCTCCAGTGGGAGGGGATAGCTGAGGACACGGCCTCACATCCATCACCCTGTTGGCTGCCCACAACCAACAGCAGGCAGGGCTGATGTGATGCCCATCTTATAGGTGAGGAAACTGAGGCCCAGCAAGACGAAGAGACATGTTCAAGGTTACTGAGCCTAGGATCAAGGTCTCCAAACACTCAGGAAAGGGTTCTTTTAATTAGTTTCTAATTAACTGCTCATCCTAAAAACCTTTTAAGGAAGAAGGTAGGTACATATATTCACAAGCCAAACAATAATTAAAGGCAGTGATAATTATTAGTGAGTGTGGGACATTTGGGGAGGGTCTCAGCCAAGTCTGCTCTGCTGATTGCCCCAATCCCCAACTTGCACCAGAGCCGCTACTTGCAGGAAGCCCCATTCATTCTGAAGCTGGGGTGAGGGCGACAGTAATGACTCCCCCTCAGAGAATGGCGCGTGCGGGAATGAGTCACACAGGATGAGAACCCTGACTCTTCTGTAATCACCTCCAGCGGCTCCTGCCCGACACCCGGCTGGGCCCAGGAAAGCCTTCCTGCGTGTAATGAGGCTGGTCGGGGAGATGGATGGAAATGTGTGGGGCTCACCAGGGGAGGCTGGCTCACAATCTGTCTTAGCCCCAAGCCCCAGGCAGGGGGGACTCCACAGCAAGATGATTTCTGTAAGTGCCAAGTCCCCCAAAGTTCAAGGGCAGGAAGTCATTTGCAGCCCAGAGGGGTGGAAGACAGGCAGTAGCCTGGCCTCCAGACTGGGCACTGCAGCCTGGGGGCAGTGGGCACACAGACACAGACACCAGCCTCCTTAGGCTCTCCCAGCATCCCAGTTTCCCTTCGTTTGAGGAGCAGTGACCATGCAGACAGTCGGAGGTAAGGGGGGGAATGGGGGAGGTGGGACTCCCAGTAGGCCCACAGACAATGTACACAATCAGACCATTATAGCCTCAGTGACCCCTCAAACACACACACACACACACACACACACACACACACACACACACACATATATATATATATCTCCTTGCTCCTAGTTTACCTCATTTCTACCAGAAGGGTGTGTCTCCTGTCTTAGTCCACGGCGTCTGCATAGGAGTCTCTCTAAGAAGTCAGTTCATCTCCCTCTGCAAATTCATCACGTACAGATGGAGGCGCGGGGCCTGGACCCACGTCCAGTCATAGACCCACCCGAGTGGCCAGGCTGTGAGTGGGGCCGGGATGCCCCACTAGCAGTCAGGTGTGGTCGGTCCCTTGTGCTGCAGTCAACCTGAGCTGTGCGCGATTTCCATCCCAATCAGCTCTTACCCAAACCCAGTGCACCTCATTTTTCTCTGGAACTTATGGACAAAGCTCACATCAATAAAGGTAAATTAGACTCAGAATGTGCAGGAGAAACAGACTTCTCTCTTTTGAAGATGCCACTGGAGCTCACTCTCACCCAGTTTGTCTGCACTGTACGGTACCAAGACCGCACTTTCTGCTGCGCAGACCACTTCCTGCAGCGTAATTAAACACATGGCCCCGGGGGACCTGTGGGTACACCCACCTTCGAACAGGATTTCACTTCCAATGTCGAGTTCCCTAGAATCGAACCTCATAAAGACCAGCATAACTCATGAGGAAATACGAATAGTATATGAACACTTTCCTTAGTAATCAAAGAAATGCAAATTAGAGCAACATTGAGGAGCCATTTTCTACCTATATAATTAGCAAAAATTTTTAAAAAAGAATGTTAGCACTGTTGTTTTGAAATAGGTACACTCATACACAGCTGGTGGCAGTATAGATTTATATAACCCTTGAGGGAAGTATTATGGCAACATCAGCCAGGAGCCATAAATAATGATGCCCACTGCCCCTGGGAACCCACTCGAAGGAGATCATTCAATGGTGGGAAAAGCTGTGGGAGGGAGACGCTCCCTGCAGCCCTGCTGGGAGCGCTGGACCCAACTCAGTGTTCGTGGGGAAGGGACGGCTGAGCAGACCGGGATGCTCAGCTCCTGCAGTGTTGTGCAGCCATTTAAAATGACCATTAAGAAGCCCAAGCAACAAACGTAGGTGAAAAAAAGCAGAACTCTAAACTGCCCATGTGCACTGTGGTCATTATGATGTAAAACTCCAGATGTTCCTTGACTTACCATAGGGTGGTGTCTTGATAAACCCATTGTAAATTGAAAAGATTTGAAGTCAAAGATGCATTTAAGGCCCATAGCCTACCAAATGTCGTGGCTTAAACTGGCCTACTTGACACGTGCTCAGAATGCTCACAATAGTCTGCAGCTGGCCAAATCACCACACTGTCACTGTCCACCATCCTGAGAGAGTATCGTGGAGTCTATCACTAGCCCAGGGGAAGATCAAAATTCAAAAAGTACAGTTTCTACTAAATGCCTATCGCTTTTACACCATTGTAAAGTCAAGAAGGTGTTCCACCGGGAGGAACTGGGAGCTGGCCCTCCTCTCCTGTGCGGGTGGGGGCCCAGGAGCCCCGGGAGATCCCTCCCCTCTTACCATGAAGCCTGGAGCACAAGTGCAGCTCCCAGTGACACTGTGGCAGTCGGCGCCATTCTGGCAGGTGCAAGGCAGCTGGCAGCCATCGCCATAGTAGCCGGCAGGGCAGGACTCGTTGCAATGGTGGCCAGACCAGCCTGGCTGGCAGGTGCAAGCTCCGGTTACCGGGTGGCAGCTGAGCAGACGAGAGTGTGAGAGGACAGTCTGGTCAGGACTGGGGCATGTCCCACCCTCTGCCCGCACCGAGTCTTAATGCCTCAGTTGTTTGTCAGACGACCCTGAGGCCAGGCGGTCTTACTGTCCCCAGGAAACTGAGGCTCATGGTGGCTACATAATTTGCCTAAAGTCACATAGCAAGGAAGTGGTAAACTCAGGATTAGAATACAGGTCTCTGGACTCCCGAACAAGTGCCCTTTATAATAAAAATATGCAGAAATCTTTTTATTCCCGAACAAAACAGAAGGCAGTCTCTTCAGTTCCTTCCTTTATAGATTATGGGGTCCAGATCTTCACCTACTCTATACCCAAGACAGATGCCTGGCGTGAGGGCAGATCACAAGAGGGCTGTCGTGAGACCCAGAGGCACACTGAAGGTGCTCAGTGAACATTTGCTGAGTTAAAATGAGACCTCAGGGTGGATGGGGCCTCCCCTCCGTGGCAGTGTCTGCCCAGGAGGGGCACCCTCTGCCTGTGCTTTGCCAGGGCTCCCAAGAGCCTCCACCCCCTGTCTGCCTAAGGCGGACCACTGGGATGGAGGCAGGAGCTGCTCGTCAGGACCTCTGGAGAGCGAGCGACCTCTGGCTGGCAGAGGTCTGATGCGACAGGCAATATCCATTCAGGACCAGAGGGAATGCGGGATGCAGTGACTGGGTATTTCTCAGAGCGTCTGCAGGTGTGTAGCTGACCGATGACCCCAGCTGTTGCATCTGAACCCTGTCCCTGCGCTCGATCGGAGGCCACGCTTTCCCTGAGCTGCCCCCAGCTAGAGCCAGCAGGCAGACTGCAGTCACAGCATGTTCTTGGCAGACCTGGGGCTCCTCTGACGGGCGATTTTGGGTTAAAGATTTCCCACCTTACCAAACTTTCTTAGAACTGGGCTGCAGGCTAGAACTTTCCCCCCAGTCTTCCTGGACTCCTTCTCTCCTCCACGGGGGTCAGAGGCGCGTTGCTGTCCGACGCTCTCTCAGCCCACCCAGTGCCCTCCCCGTGTTGTCCCCTCACAGCTGTCGCCTGGCAAATCTTTTGCACCTGGCATCTCCTTCTGGGAGGACTGAAGCTAACACTCCAGAGATGCTGGATGGTAGAGATAAGCCCCTTAGATTCCCTGTGTTGCCTGCCTCACTGCACCCGGCGTCGCCCGCAGGGGTGTGGCTGAAAGAAGAGTGCCCTGGGCCGGCAGGAAGTGCCTGGGGGCAGGCCTTAGTTCTGCTAAGTTCCACAAGCATGTGGGGCTCGTCTCCCTGGGTCACACTGTCGGCTCTCCCGTGCCTGGCTCATATTCACCGCCCGATTGAATATTTGGGAGTGAATAGTCCTTTTACTACAAGTAATTATTTTCTGTGCCTGCTGACTTGTTCATCATCCCCCCCACACCAGGTGTCAGCTCTGCAGGGGAGTGCCTGTCTGTTTCACCCCTGCATCGCACCCCAGCGCCCAGCAGGGGCCCTGGCACGCAGGAGAAGCTTGGTACATATTTGGCGGATGAGATAATGAACAAACTAATAGTGTGAAGCCCAGCCAGGCTATTTCTCTTCTGGGAGCCCTGGTTTTCTCACAGAGAATGAGGGATGGACAGGGGCAGGCAGTTCCTGAATAGGAAGAATAAATGGCTAATAATCATTTTGTAAAATGTTGGATCATTAACTAGTCTCATTAGTCATTAAATCAAAATAACAATTGGATATCACCTTTTCTCTGTCATAACAGTAAAAAACAATTTTTTTTTTAAGGAACAA
This sequence comes from Tonatia bakeri, assembly GCA_004024845.1. Taxonomy (NCBI): domain Eukaryota; kingdom Metazoa; phylum Chordata; class Mammalia; order Chiroptera; family Phyllostomidae; genus Tonatia; species Tonatia bakeri. Next base: position 170,250 of record PVIA01001387.1, read on the forward strand.
TATTCAATGCTGGTCCAGGTTTCTGGAAAACAATCTGGGGCTATGTACCAGGAGTCCTACTAAAGATATTGAGACCCTTTGGTCTTATAATTCCATTTTTAAGAATGTATTCTAAGGAAATAATCATAGTTGTGGGGAAAGATTCATGCACCCATAGGTTCCCCAAAGCATTATTTATAACAATGGAAAATGGAAGCAATTTGAATAAAAAATCATCTGTGACTAGGTTGTTGAAGCACCAGGCACTTTACACGATGCACAATCCCAGTCATCAGTAAGCCTGCGGGGCAGGCACCAGAGCCTCTGTTTCACAGACGGCACTTGGAGGTTATGCGACTTACCCAGGGTCGCACAGCTAAAGCAGTGGCAGCTGGGATTCGCACCCAGGTCTGTGTGACCGTGTTCTGTCCACGGCCTCATGCTGCCTCTGACAACAGGACACTGGTGAAATGAATAATGACAAGTCACATGAAGGGATGTTAAAGAAGCATTCCAATGTTTTCCAAACCACTTAATGATACAAGGTTAAGTGGAACGAGCAAATTATGTGCAAAGGCATGACCTAAAACATGAAAGGGAGGGATAGAGACATATATGGACATGAATGGTGAATGAACAAATTACAACAGAATGGGTTTTGTGCTTCCCTCTGGGTTGCGAAATTGTAAGTGATCCTGAGGGTTTTTTTTTTTCTTTAAATTTCTATGTGTTCTCTGATAGTCTCAAACTGAGTATTTATTATAAACACCTGTAAAGTAATAAAAGTTATAAATTTGTAAAAAAGGAAGAATGCATGTAACAGATGAATGTTTGAAACACTTCCTGATCTGGAAATTCTTCTTAAATTTTCCAGAAAAATTCTCCCCTGAGCCCCACACTGTAAGGGGAGAAATGGTGGTCTGCATGGGTGACACGGGACAGGGAGACCCATTTGGTGGCCCTGACCCTCAGCCAGACAGGGTAGAGTACTCCTCTTTGTCCCAAACTCTGAGCAAATCCTGGGGCATGGTGTTTCTCAGTTCCAACTTTCCAGAGGCCTCCTCTGAAGTTTTGGTTTAGATGCAGGGGTGTCGAACTCATTTTCACCAGGGGCTACATCAGCCTCATGTTTGTCTTTAAAGGGCGGAGTGTAATTTTAGTACTGTATGAATGTAACTACTCCTTAACTAGGGGCAAGGAGCTCGGTGCTGCCACCGGATAGAAACAAGGTGCTGGGCGGGATAAAACAGGCTGGACAGCCGGATTCGGCCTGCAGGCCTTGTGTTTGCCACCTGTGGTTTAGAGGGACCGGCTCAGTCGATGTGGTGGAGACTGAGATGCTTAGACCCAGGAAGTGACAGAGGTGGCAGTGCTGGCTGCGGTGATCTGCCCAGCTGGGGGATGCTAAAGGGTCTCAGGCTCCCATCTGCCCTTCCCATCAACAGAATCTCTCCTTGTGGGCCCTTGCTCTGGTGGGAAGAGCACTCTGCGAAAAAGCACGCTAGGGACACAGTGAACTCCCAGACACCGCCTTCTAAGAGCTCCCCGCCCCCCACCCATGGCCGCTGTCAGCCTTTGGGCTGCTCAGGGATGGGTCTCGCACCAATTTCGCTTTTTACTCTGACAGCCAGGAAGCTGCCCGAAATTCTTTCTCTCTCCTTTCATGTCCCTAAAAATTTTGTTTAAAAAACCCAAGATCTCTATCTTCTTGATTTGGTCATTTGTCACACTTTTATAAAAACTCCAAAATCACCCTGAAAAGAGGGCAGGAATGACTGCTGACTGATCTTGCCTGAAAACCCTGATCGCCAGGCTCTCGGCACCTTCCTCACGTGCCCCTGCCCCCTCCTCCCACTGGTGGCAGAGCCAGTCCCTCGTCACGTGGTGGGCAGGTGACTGCTGGTTGGGCTCAGGCAAAAGTCATGAACACTGGTGTCCAGGTTTGCTCTGCTTCTTTCTCCGCGCCTTTGTCCCGTTTTCCCCAGACACAGATTAATCACAAGTTAATGGGAGCTGAAAGCTGAACAATATAGGAACCTTTTCAGGGTGGATTTTTTCTGCCCCTTTTTCCGGTTGCTCTGAGATTACTATCAATGCTGCATCTGTTGGCTAAATCAAATCTTTCAAAGGTAATACATGGCCGAGGCTGCTGAAATTCGTCTATGACAGTCCCATTGTAGAGGGAACCTGGGTTGGGCCCGGCACACAAGAGCTCTCCCTCTCAAGGTCATTCCTTTACGAGGAGGGTGGTTTCTTTGTGCGCACACAAAGGGAGCCAAGGGTCGGGGGGAATCTTTTCAGCCTCTTCTGCCTTCCCGGGGCACGTGGACTTGACTTCTTTGAAGCCGCCTCCCTAGAGGGGCAGAGAGCAGATGGGCGGGGGCTGGCCTGAGGCGGAGGGTTTTCTTTGGTTGGGGACTGGAAGTACTTGTGTTCTTAGTAAAGATACTCAAGGCCTCGCAAGCTGGCTTTTGTGTGTGTGTGGGGGGTGGGTGCAGGGGGGTGCTCTGTTGTCAGCTCTTACAACAGAAGTACGCAGAAGCCAGGGGAAAAAGAGGCTGGGCTTCTGGGGGTCCCACATTCCATCTCTCTGGAGTCGCATGGAAGCTTCACTTTCAAAGGCCACAAGAGACCTTTTACCCCCATGGGGCTGCTGAAAGGTGAGGGACAGGCTGGGAAGTGGAGACACAGAGAAGCACCCATATCGGGACAAGTGTGTGGACAGAGCAGTCCTGAGGTCAGGACTCAGGGGCCCTGGGCCCCCTGCAGCTGACCTGCTTTGGGATTAGGAGTTCCAGAGCTGTCCCCCTGCTTTCCTTGGGTCCCAGGAGACGGCTCAAGGGTCATGGGAACTGAGAAGTGCCCCTGTCCACACAGAGGAAGAGAGCTGCTCTCTCTGTCTGGCAGGGATGAAGCCAGTCCAGTGCGAGGGTCAAGTCAGACCGGAGGCTCTCAGCCCCGGGCAGGTTTGCCTCCACTCACGCCAGCCAGGAAACATTTCTGGTTTTTAGAACTTGGGGGCGGGTGTTGCTACTGGCACCGTGTGAGCAGAGGCCAGGGACACTGCTAAACATCCTACAGTGTACAACAAAGAATTACCTTACCCCAGATGCCAATAGTGGTGAGGGTGTGAAACCCTGAGTTAGACCAAACACTGTGTGGGGCTCAGCCACTGGGGCGGTGTGCCAAGAGAAAGGAGTGAAATATGTTTTAAAATATACGGCAGACATCCGCTCAAGGGCAGAGCCACCTGCTCTATGCCAGCATGGTGGGGCGCTGAGGCTGCGGACATGCACTAGCCAGGCACTCCTGCCTTCAAGGAGCCCAGGCTGTGTGAGGGGGTGGTCGAGCCGACTCAAGGAGCCCAGCCCCCGGGACTGGCTGCCAGGTGCTCTCAGAGCTCCCCGTTCCAAGCAGCGCTGCTGCCTCTCTGTCTCTGAAACATGACACGCATTAAAGACAAAGCAAATAACCATTAATATTGGATGGGCTGAGATTAGCGACAGAGAAGAGGGAGTCCTTCCAGATTAATAATGCATTGAGGACTCCTTCAGAGAAAGGATGAATTATGCAGGGCATGGCTGCTCAGGCACGGGAGGAAAACAATAGCTCTTTAATTTGGGGGTTGGTGGATCTCCCTGGCTGGAACTTGCTCTGCATTGGACCTCAGAAGCAGCCTTGCTTCCTGTCCTGGAGACGGTCCTCCCTTGGCTTCCCAGCAGGGATGGGGTTGCTGGTGCTGTCCCATGTGGGACCCCTGTGTTTAGAGCTTTGGAACTCTCACCGTGCTAGCCCAGGTGCCACCTCCTCCAGGAAGCCTTCCCTGACAGCATAGCAGTCTCCAGTGGGGTTTTCTGCACACAGCCCTGGGTCACGGTGACTTGAACATAACATGGACTAGTCATATACAGTTCATTGGTTCCAAGATGCACTTCCTCCCACATTCCCACATCTCTGATAACAGGTATTCTACATATTCAATGTTACAGCACGGTTCAGTTGATAGTGTTTCCTTTTTCAGTAGTCCATAAAATAAAGCTGTGCCTCATGGCTAGCTTTGAAGAAATATGGTAGAAGGTTCTCAGTGTGTGTGACTGCTCCTGACTGCGTACTGGAGGGCTGGACTAGTGATGAGGGACTCCTCATTTCCTCCTTGCAGGCCAGCCCTGCAGGCACTCAGTGTTTGTTGAATGAATGACTGAGTGAATGAGTCCTTGGCTCCTATACAGGCCAGCTCTGTTCGCTCCAGGGCCCCCTACTGCAGTCTCCTTCGTAGCTCTCCACCGTTGCAGGCAGCATTACCCCAGCCGCTTGGTTCCCGGGACTGAGGACCAAGGACAGATTTCAGCTAAGCCATCACACTCCCTAAGATGCCTCTGCTTGCAGTAGCCAGAGGCTCTTGGGTGATTTGTGGGGAATCAAAAGCTGAAAATGAAGAGGGGCTGAGGCTAAGCCCTGGCTGCCCCAGAGACAGGGCTGTGAAGCAGAGATGTCTCTAGTCTGCAAACAACCCCAGCACTCACTGCTCAAGCAGCCAGTGCCCCAGACACACTGAGCTGTCCTGCAGGTCCAGTGGGAGAAGGAAGACTCTCCCTACCCTTTATCACCCAGATGAAGGCAGCCACAAACAAAAAGGGCTGCAGGGGCATTTGTCTGGGGCATCAGCTCATTTATTGCCAGAGGGTGGCACCAGCTGCCGCAAAGCAGGAAGTGAAGGGAGCTGGGAGAGGTGGCCCAGGGCAGCTCTGGCTTCTTAGATCCAGGCTCCTCTGGAAGCAGGGGTGCAGCCAGCTTCTGGTCAGGTGTCCCTGAGCCCCAAAGGACATAGGGTGCAGGTAGAGGCTGGCTCTAAGCCAAGGTCCTAAGGAAGGGCCTACCCTCTGTCCCTCCTGTTCCTCCACTCTAGCTCAGACCTGTTGGGATAGCCCTCTTCAGGCCCAAGGGATGCCACACTGATTTTTAGGGTCCCTTCGGGTATGGGCCCTGGGTGGCTCCTGCTTCTGCCCTAGCAGTCCTGTCTGTGGGCCCCTTGGGGTTGGGGAAACACTTGGCTAAATGCAGAGCATGTAGAGGTGAGACGTTCTCCTGGGTGATGCCCTCAGAGCCTATGGCATCCGGAGCCAGCCCTCCTGGCCCCCCAGGACTGTGTGACTTACCCACCCGGGCCCACTCCCCTGAAGGTCACCAGGCTCCCTTCTTGCTCCTGAGTGTTGGGGTCTCAGGTTAGCCCTTTGGCAGTGCTGACAGCCAAGTATGGTGGACAGAGGCAGATGACTTGGGTCTTGCTCCCAACTGTCTGTGTGGCCTGGGGCTTTCCCTTCTTTTCATCAAAGTGGTCAGCAAAGATGGTTGTGGAGGTCCCTGCTCTTTCACTGTCCTGCCTGGACAACTGGGTTGGAGGTGGGGGTCTGTGTCTGGAGAAGCCCTCTCTCCACCAGGGCCTACCCCACTCCACCCCCAGTTCGTACCTGATGGTGTTGTCGGCATTACAGGGGCAGGGCAAGGCGCAGCCCGGGCCGTGCAGGCCCTCGGGGCACAGCCGCTCCTGGCAGCGGGGGCCTTGGTAGCCAGGCTCACACTGGCAGGCGCCGGTGGTGGGCGAACACTGGCCCCCGTTGTGGCAGTCACAGCGCTGCGAGCACTGGAAGCCGAAGGTCCCGAAGGGGCATTCTTCTTGGCACCTGCGGGGGAGTCAAACAGGGCTGAAGCTGTGCCCCTCGCCTGCCCTTCCCAATCCGCTGCACCCCTGACAGCCTTCCCCACCCTTCCCTCTCGTCTGGAAAGTATTCAGTACCTAGTCACCCCAGTCCGTTTCCCTGTTTGTGCCAGGCCCCTCTGTCCCCAGCACTGAGTTCGAACTGTCATATTTCATTGACCATAGGCCTACCATTTTCATTTTTGGTGGCAGTAAAATATACGTAACATGAAATTTACCATTTTAACCATTTTAAGCGTACAGTTCAGGGGCAGTAAGCACATCCACGTTGTCACGCAGCCATCTCCACCACCCACCTCTGCAGCAGTGTCCTCTTCCCGGAGCGAAACTTCTGTGTCCATTAAACGCTAAACCTTATCTCTTAAAGATATTTTTTAACGTCTCTGAAATCAGTTAAATCTTATCACTGATGGCGTGTCACAGTGTAATTACCACTGTTTTTCATTCTTAGCAGAATGTAAAATAATAATGCATCTTAACAATCGGTGGCATCTTGGATCTGATGAAATGGGGCCGTTCCATTTCCAGTCACCGTCACTGTTGTTCTGAGTCTTTGGGGCAGGTGCAGAGTCTCCGGCTCACACTGCCGGCGTGGTTACCCCATGGGCACCAGAGGCAGCCTCTGTCATCGGACCAGGGATTCCCCTCTCCCCTCCGCCGGACTGGAGAAGTCCTCTTCCTTGGACTGGAGGTCCCCCAAGGCAAGGGCCAAGTCTCTCCCATCAGCTGGTGAGCACCCCACCCCCTAAAAAAGGACCGGGCCCTCTCTGTGTCCTGCATCTGCTCAGGCCTGGTATGTGCGGCTCTGGCATCACGGCAATCATTTGACTCAGACTCAGAGCCATGGGTCATGGGTCCTCCATGGGAGGGTGTGACCCCTGCTGCTGACTGCCTCACTTCCTGGACTGGCCAGCACGCCTCACCCCACCCCAGGGCTATTTCCTACTCGATGCAAAATCATTGTCACAGCACCTGGACCCTGACAAGTTAGGGGGAACCTGGGGAGTAAAAGAGGCAGTGGACTCCTGCGTCCCAGGGACAAGCAGAAGTAGCCTCTGGGGTGTGGGTGACCCCTGTCCAGCACTGCTCCTGGTGCGAGAATGGAGATGCTACAGCTCTGACCTCGGCTTCCTCATCGTAACATGTGAGATAAGAACTCAGCCGCACCAGGCTGTTTGGGGATTATAGGAGATAATGTGTGTAAACATTTACAAAGGTGTCCCATGCACGGAAAGGGCTCAGTGAGAAATGTTACTTATTATTATTACTCTTGTAAATATTGTTTGTTTGCTTTTTTTGTAGTTCTCATAACAAAGCCCATCTGACTTTCTGCCTCAGATTCTGGTGTAAAAGAAGCTCAAAGGAAAGCTCAAAGTCCACATTTTGGAATGTTAACAACGGAGTGGACTTAGGGGATGAGAAATGCTTTAACTGTCACATTTCCCCACTTCCCAGGCTTTCTACAATAATGGGTGTGGGGGGGGGGCGGTGGTGAGGGAGGGTAGAAATAAAAGATTAAAAAAAAATAGAGCCCTAGTTTGTTAATCTTGGAGAGTCTTGGGTTGGAGCCAGTGTTCTACACAAAGGGCTTGGAGACCCGTGTGTGGGTGACCTCGGTTGCCTGTCATGAGGGTAAGTGGCCAGACCCCAGTGATGTGAGTGTGCCAGCGGGCAAGTGGCTTGCAGAGGGAGTGGTCAGTGTGCTGGGCACATGTCCGGGCAACTCCACATTGGGGTGTCTCTGTCTGTCTTCCCTTCTTGTTGCCTTGAGTCCGAAGTGGCAGGGAGAGGACACGGTAACTGGGGTCAAGCCTTCAGGACTTTGCCTCATAGGAAGATGCTACCCACGCTCAGGTCTCCGAGCCACTGAGGGGCAAGGAGGACTCTGGCAGAATGGAGGGGGCAACAGGGGTGACTTACAGTTCCAGCCACCGCATAGAGAGGGGCTTCTAGGCACTCGGGCCCCAAAGCCTGCCCCCAGGCCCCCGATGCAGCAGATGTTCCCATCACCCTCACTTTGGAGTTCAGGAGCCCGAGACATGGATGAGTGAGGTGACTGTTCCAGCCTCAAAGCCAGCATGTGGCTGAGATGACCCCATGTCCCCTTCCTCCAAATCTTGCTGCACTTAGCCAGCCTGAGGCCTCGTGAAGGGAAAGAGAACAGAAGAGAGAGAGAAGAAGAGGAAGAAAGAGGGGATATCTGTAGAAGAAATGGAAGGTGGAAGACGGAGGAAGCGGGGAGGCTGGACGCAGGGGGCAAGGAGGGAAACTGAGGCAGGAGAGGAGGAGGATGCAGAGCACTGGAGAGCTGAGAAATATCACTGTCTGAATTGCCGGCCCCTGTTCAGCCTCAGAACGGATCTTCCCAGGAGTCACTGAGTGTGCTCCCCTCAGGTGTCGCAGACATCAGGGGAAGGGACCCCAGCCAGGAGACGCCTCCTGCCTCCTCTCCCCTTCCTCTGGAACATCCTGCTCCGTCCCATCCAGCAGGACAGGGCTGACCCCTGGACAGCGAGCTTCCTCTGAAGGGCACTTCCCCACCCTGTCATATTCATGAAGTGACTGACTCCGCAGACCGAGAAAAAGAATCCGGAAATAAAATATTGACAACCTAATCCATTTACATAATCAGCCTCTTTTTTTTTCTACTCACAATTTAAATAACTTATTTATTTAGAGATCAAGCAACGACTGCTAATGAATTTTACACAAAGCACACTAATAACAGGGCCTGTGGAACAGAAGGGTAATCACAGTAAGAATTAGTTTTCTACTTAAACATCCTTCCTTTGCAACATATCAATCTAATGTCTCTGATATTGCCATTAACAACCAGATACATTGCTCAATTAAATTACAAAATGAGCTGCAAAGCCCTCGTTACATTTCATGTTTAATTTGCACTGGATTCTGCCTATCCAGGGAGGCCTGCATTATTACACCCACTCAACTTTAATATGCTCGTGATGATTTGGGGTGGGTTAATGCAGCTGTCACCGACAAAATTCATGGAGGCAATTTTACAAAGTATTAAACACCAGGCAGCCCTTTTAGGTGGGAAACCCAAATGTTACCGCGCCCTTCTATTGAATTCTTCTCTGTAGCTTGATTGGCGAAGCTTGCCAGAGGATCTGGAGGCTTTTGGGAGTTCCCTCTGCTCCAAGATCACGGGCGAGGCCCCACCAGGAAGAAGGGATAGGATTACTTTTCTGTTTGGGACATTCTGGCGTTGAAGGATTCCGGTCAAGATGGAGGCATAGGCAGAAATGGCTCACCTCTTCACACGACCACATAAAAATTACAACTAAAGTATAGAACAATGATCACTCAGAACTGTCAGAAATCAAGTTGAGTGGAAGTCTGACAACTAGAGAATTAAAGACACTACATCCATCCAGACTGGTGGGGGTGGGGGGTGCAGATGTGGAATGGGCAGGTTCCTCACCCATGTGTGGTAGATAAAGATTTGGGAGAGATATCTTGGGATCTCCAGGCCCCCCAGCCCAGGATTCTAGTGCCAGGAAGATAAGTTCCCACAACTTCTAGCTGCAGACACCAGTGGGGATTGAGTTAGTACAAGAAACTGCTAGAACCCCAAGCAGTTCCTCCTAAAGAACCAACACACAGACTCACATGATAATCAGACTCACTCCCTCTGAGCTCCAGCACCAGGGTAGCAGCTTGAAAGGCACCAGTGGCACACAGGGAGAAACTGAAGTGTCTGGCATCAAGGCAAGCAGAGGCCATTGTCCCTTTTCTAAACCCTCCCCCACAAAAATGGCAAGCTGGTGCCATATCTGAGACTCCATCAAACTGGCTAACCCTGTTTGACCCACCTTGGAGATTCCCATAGACTCTGCCCCACACAATTTACAGGCCTATCCAAGATGCTTTCCATATGAATGGCTGGTCTTGTCTCATGCTGCACAACTTCCTAAATCCTATCAAAAAAGCAACAGCTGGATTCATTGAGCACCAGGCCCAGCACTAGAAGCAGCCAGCCCAGATTCACAGCTTGGCTTCACCTGGGAATCTCCAAGCCCAGCATAAGTAGCAGCCTTCTCAGATTGCTTTATAGGTCAGGTAGGGTGGCCCTGGGCAAAACACAGGTGGGGGCTGACCTTGGCCTGCACCACCTGGGAAACTCCAGGGCTAGCACACCCAGTGAACAGCTAGAGACCATGTCAAAGTACCACCACCTGCCCCTGCACAGCTGATCCTCCACGGAGGGCATAGGGTGGTGTTCCTGGTCATGGCCAGTCCTTGCAGCTGAACAGCCTGGGTAAATCCCTCCCACTGATGTACCAAAAGCAACCAAGGCTCAACTCTAAGAGGAGGGTGTACTCAGCCCACATGAAGGGTACACCTTGAATACCTGGCTTGGGTGATAGGGGAGGCTGTGCCACTGAACCCTACAGGACACCTACTACATTAGGTCACACTACCAAGACATGGAGTCAAAGCAGCTCTACCTAATACATAGGAACAGAAACACGGAGGCTGCCAAAATGAGAAGACAAAGAAACATAGCCTAAATGAAAGAAATAAATCAAAACTCCAGAACAAGAACTAAACGAAATGGAGATAAGCAATCTATTAAATGCAGAGTTCAAAACACTGGTTATCAGGATGCTCAGGGAACTTAGTGAGGACTCAGCAGCATAAAAAAGATCCAGTCAGGAATAAAGGATATAATAATTGAAATAAAGAACAATTTATAGGGAAACAACAGTAGAGTGGATGAAGCTGAGAATCAAATCAATGATTTCGAACATAGGGAAGCAAAAAACAACCAATCAGAACAACAGGAAGAAAAGAGAATCCAAAAAAGCAAGGACAATGTAAGCAGCCTGTGGGACAACTTTAAGCAATCCAACATTCACATTGTAGGGGTTCCAGAAGGAGAAGAAAAAAAGCAAGAAATTGGAAATCTATTTGAAAAAATAATGAAAGAACACTGCCCTAATTTGGTGAAGGAAATAGACTTGCAAGTCCAGGAAGCACAGAGAGTCCCAAACAAGATGGATGCAAAGAGGCCCACTCCAAGACACATCATAATTAAAATGCCAAAGTTTAAAGATAAAGAGAGAATCTAAAAAGCAGCAAGAGAAAAGCAGTTAGTTACCTACAGAGGAGTTCCCATAAGACTGTCAGGGGATTTCTCAAAAGAAACTTTGCAGGCTAGAAGGGTTTGGCAAGAAATATTGAAAGCCATGCAAAGCAGGGACCTATAGCCAAGATTGCTCTACCCAGAAAAGCTATTGTTTAGAATCAAAGGGCAGATAAAGAGCTTCCCAGACAAGAAAAAACTAGAGAAGTTCATCATTAACAAACCATTATTATATGAAATGTTGAAGGGCCTTATTTAAGAAAAAGAAGATCAAAACTCTGAACAATGAAACAGCAAAAAATACATATCTATCAACAACTGAATCTAAAAAACAAACTAAGCAAACAAGAACAGAGACAGAATCATGGATACAGAGAGCATTTTGATGGTTGCCAGATGGGAAGGGTGTGTAGCAGAGTGGGTGAAGAGGTGAGGGGATTAAGGAATACAAATAGGCAGTTACAGAATCGCCATGGGGGTCAAGTACAGTATAGGAAACGGAGTAGCCGTAGAACTTACATGCATGAGTCATGGACATGGACAACGGTGTGGGGATTGCCTGAGGGAGTGGGGTGTGCTGGGTGAAGGGGGTCAAAGGGGGAAAAATCAGGACAACTGTAATAGCACAATCAATAAAATCAACATCTAAAAAAGAAAAAATCAAGAGTGCGAGTGAGGCGGGCCTGCTGGTGTTGAATCCAGCCAGTTGGAGCCGCGGGCCTGCTCCTCTCCAACAAATGGGCGATATTCGCTCTCACTAACAGTGACCTGAAACAAAGGGCTCCTGCCCTGGTTCCATCTCCTGTCACTCCTGACTCACCCTGAGCATTTCCTTATTGGGGAGATGGTGAGGATGGGAAGGTGGGCTCAGTCCTTCCTTCCCTACTTCCCCTAGAGACCCAGTCTCTGTGGCAGAGATGGTGGGGGGGATGGATCCTCAGATGCTACACCCCATGGTCCGTAGTTCATACACCCTAAACTCATGGACATGAATCCTGGCTCACAAAGAGATCAGTTCTGGCTTGAAGATTTCAGGCTAGGGGAAAGCAACCCCACGGCTAACAGTGGAAAAGCTCTTTCCTGGACATCAATACGGATTTTTGGCAGACTCCAGTGTGAGTTGGAGGAGGCCAGTCATGTCAGTCAGAGGCAGGAGGGCTCATTGGTTGATCTAGCACCAATCTGTGTTTCCTAATGTTACCTGGACAGGGGAGGCAGAGGGATGGCAAACAAACATTCCTCTCACCCCACCTTGTCTGGGCAGAGTAACCAAATCCAGGGCCAGAGATGGACCATGGGTCCCACAGAACCAGGCATGGGTGTGAGAGCCTCCTCTAGACTGCTCCTCTCTCTGCTTACAAAGGAACATGTGGTTCACAGTGTGAGGGGGAAGGCTTGGCCCCTGTCTTGTGGGCAAATGTCCTCTTCCAGCTCTGAGATCACTCACCACCAGACACACTGGCTGTTGTTTCTCATTCTCCCACAGCACCTGCCCTATCATCACGGCACCCTTCCTGTGATGGCCAATGTGCCCACACAGTTACTCCTTAGTGACGTGTCATGGAGTATCCACTCTGCAAGGCTGGTTTGATCTCAGGACACTGGTGTCCTTGTTCAGTCTGCCTTCAGACTGAAGGCCTTCAGGGGCTGTAAACTGATGTCAGTATCCCTTTGGTGGAGCTCACATCAGGAATAAAAATCCACTTCTAGAAGAAATGGTGCAAATGTGTGAACTGAGTTGGCACTCTTGGCTTCTTTGGGTTCAGGTGCCATTGCCTCCTTGCAGGAGGGCAGAAAGTAGAGAGTGGTTAGTAGGTGCTCACCTGTTTCCCCAGGTGAGCCAATGCAAGTTCAGGGCTCAGGTCACAGGGTTGGGGGCGGGGGTACGCTCAGCAGTCCAAGGGTGAGGAAGGATGAGTTGATGAACCTCCCTGGCAGGACTCAGAATGCTTTCTGAGGAACGGGAGAGCTGGCCGGAGAATGCTGTGGGCCAGTAAACCTCAGCTGCTCTCTGCAAGGTGACTGTGCGAATGAGCAATATGAACAATAGTTAACGTCACCCTTACCTGTCCCCCATGTATCCTGCTGTGCAATGACACTGCCCAGTCACGTGGTCACACTGCCCTCCGTGGTGGCAAGGACAGTCCTGGCTGCAGTTCTGACCAAATGTCCCTGGTGGGCAGGGCTGGGCACACACTGCTCCCTGAAACATAGGAGGAAAGACATATATAAGTGGTGTATCCAGATGCAATCCTAAAGCCACTTTCTCCACGAAGTGACACAGCTGCTCCGGCCTAAGGGACCACTCCGTTCCCTCAGTGGGACCTGCTCCTCAATCACAGAAGCCTAGAAAGTCAGACACTATGACTCAAATGCCCCATTTTAGAGACGCAGAGACTAAGGCCAATTTGTTAATCCAATTATTCGGGGCACATTTATTGGGTGCCTAGTGTATTCCAGGCACTCTATCAGACACTAAGTGTATAAAGATATGAGGAAGACTTGATTCCTGTCCTCCCAGTCTATTAAGGAGACAAGAAAACAGGTAATTTAAGCACCAGGTGCTGAGTGCCCTCGTACTGGTGTACAATCAAGTGCTGAGGGAAAACAGAGACTGTGGTTAAACATGGCATCTGGAAACATGCATTTATCTCCACTTCTTTCCCAAACCCAGCTAACGTGAGAGTGAAGGAGAGGGGTACAAAACTACAAGGACAAAAGGTATAGGAGAGGGGACCATAGGGGACGAGAGGTGTGGAACTAACTGTGAGGTTTCTGCTTCCTCAGCAATGCTAAGTGCCTGCCAAGGGAGCGTGGGAAGACATCAGATTGCCTGCAGCCTCAGAAAAGCTCAGAAATCAGAGACACCAGGAACCTCGGAAGGCCAAGGTGCAGAGGAAACGGAGAACTATTTGAAAACTTACCACACAGGGCATTAGACTGCAGATTTTTGCCCTCTTTTCACATAGCTGGGTGGTTTCCCAAGACTGGCAGTTTAGAGAGGTTGACCCACACAGGCGTTGGACACGGGAACGCCAAGCTGAGCGTGGGGGTTCCACGGGAAATGGAGATCCCGCGGAACTCTGCCAGCTCAACGACCGGACCCTCTGCTCTCTCCCCCATGCGGCTGCTCCATGCAGCTTCCTGGACCACGCTCCCTGGGGCAGCGTTCTGAGAACTCCTTTCCTGGGACACCGAGAGTTCAGAGGAAAGACCTGTACTGATATCTGAGGATCCCATCAGTCAACAACCTACCCCCAGGCTTCCAACCAGCTTTTCGGAGGCTTATGGTAACATATGAACAGGTGGCCCAGGAGCACCAGATATTCGAAATGAGACTCTCGCATGCAAAAAGATTCCAACAAGAACAAGACTCGTTAGAAGACTTCTAACAAGAAGGCTTGAACATGGCAGAAGACCAGAGCAGACACATAGATGAAAGGGACAATGCAGGGAGCAAAGAAAACAGAAGAAGAAGCCTCTGTTATGGTGAAAGTGAATATCCTTATGCAGTTATACGGAGATGTGTGTATCCACGAAAAAACAGAGGGCTAAAATAGGATATCCAAAGAACAGTGAGGAGTCGTTAACAAGTAAAAACAAGATGACAGAACTTTTTAAAAACCGCAGTACAAGAGCTGGAGGATAAAAGTAAAGAAATCTCCCACAAAGCAGCGGGGCGGGGTGGGGACAGAGGGAGAGACAGAGAGAGAGAATGAGGAGATAATAAAATCCCAGGGTCAGTCCAGGAGCTCTGACATCTAATTCACAGGGGGTCCAGACAACAGAACTGAAAAATGGAGGTAAGTGAAATAAATGGGAAATAGAAAACAAGAAAGGTTCCCAGAATAGAAGGGTGGAAAGCACTGACTTCTGAATTGAAAGTGCTGGGGGAGTATCCAATACAAAGAGTGAAAGGAGATAGGCACTAGCCTATCACTGTAAAATTTTACATTTCTATGGATAAAGTCACATACCAAAGAACAGACACCAAAGTGTATTAGACTTCTTGCCCTGCTTGTGTGGCTCAGTGGGTTGAGTGCCAGCCTAAGAACCAAAGGGTAACCATTTCACTTCCCAGTCAGGGCACGTGCCTGGGCTGTGGGCCAGGTCCCCAGTAGGGGGTGCTCGGGAGGCAACCACACATTGATATTTCTTTCCTTTTCTCCCTCCCATCCCCTCTCTAAAAATAACTAAATAAAAATTTTTTTTAAAAAAGTGTATTAGACTTCTTAACTAGAAACTAGGAGACAATGGAACAATGCCTTCAACATTTGGAGGAAAATAATTTCCAACCTAGAATTCTACACTCAGCTAAATTAACACTCAGATGGGGGATTCAGTGAAGACATTTCCAGATTTGAACAGCTTTAAAAAATTAAATTTCCACGAACACTTTCTTTGGAAATTACTGGAGGCTACCCCCCCCCCAAAAAAAAGAATTATCCAAGAACAAGAAAGCCGTGGGCTCCTGGACACAGGGACTCGAACAGAAGAGTGGGGAAAGGAGCTCCAGCATGGCAGGGGAGGGGAGTGCCCGCAGGACAGCCTGCAGGGTGCGGGGTACGGGGCGCTGGGCGTCCGGCCCGCCAGAACAAGGCGGAAACCAAAACCCAGTCAGGAGATCGCTGATGCGTTTGACTTTATTGAGAGCCTTTTAGAGTTCCACAGGGGGCCGTAGGGGTAAATTAGTAACAGCACCTATGTGGTCATATGTACCTAAACATTAAAAGTGATTTGATCAAAAATTGTAGTGAAACAATTCCTTTTAGTTTTCCTCTGAAAGGAAAACAATGTCTTTCAGAGGGTGGGAGAAGGGTTGCTTGTGTGTGTGTGGTAGAGCCAAATTTTATTCTGCATTAGGAGGAAATCAATAGATTCGATAAATGTCTGCATTGGAAAAAGGAAATGGCAGTAAAGCATGTTGTAAAGAAATATGGAGGAAAATACCAGAAGAAACTGAAAAACTGGAATGAGGTTGCCTTTTGGGAATGGGATTTACGAGTGGTGCAGGGGATGAATTTCCCCTCCTTCTAGCGTTAGTCTTGTGGTATTAGATAACTTTTAAAATTATAATATGAATTTTAGATCTTTAGCAAACAGAAATTATAACCTGCTCTGTCTCTTGCTGCCCTTCCAGCCTCTCTCCCACAAGGGATAGATAGTTATATCCCTTATGGAGATCAAGTATTCTCCCGCAATTAATTAATCAATTAGTTCAACACACAATTATTAAGCACCAATAATTGCCAAGCCTGAGGAAGCTAGTTTAGTCAGGAAAATCTGCTGACCAGAGACATCTTTCAATATCATTCAATTTACTTGTAATGAATTAAGTGGGAGGCCTTT
Source organism: Tonatia bakeri (assembly GCA_004024845.1). Lineage (NCBI taxonomy): Eukaryota > Metazoa > Chordata > Mammalia > Chiroptera > Phyllostomidae > Tonatia > Tonatia bakeri. Next base: position 186,404 of record PVIA01001387.1, read on the forward strand.
TGGCTCCTTACACAAGTCAGACGGTGAGGATCTGAGGGGAGCCTGGGAGGGGGAGCGGAGGGACAGTGAGATGGGCGTGTGTGTGAGGACAGCAGCGGGGGAAAGCTACTCAGAGGAGAGGTCTCTCTTCCCCCTGGGGGTTGTCGTGGGGGCCTGGGTTTCTCACTGCACCCCACAAGCTTAGGGGTTCTTGAGGGGAGAGAGGAGTCTTTCTGGCCATCCTCTGAGTCAGTTCTCTGCGGTCCTGGGTAGACAAGGAAGCTCTGACCCTAAAAAAAACATTTTGAGCCTTCTTGGGGGCTGTGCTTATACCTCCTACCCCCCATCATGGGGCACTGTGAGACCCTCATGTAGTTACACACATACACCCACACGACCAAGCCCCTCGAGAAGACCAGTAGGAAAGTTGGGTGCACAGGATGCTTCCTTCCAACATTTCCAGGGAAAATCAGTCCTTGAGACTTCTCGGTACTCCCCAACCGCAGGCAATCCAGGTCTCTAAACCTCCAGGTTCCTCCTTGGGCTTGAGCTTCTGGGGCCTTAAAGAATTTAACACCTTGAAAGACCTGCTGCCTGGTGTGGTGGAAAGAACACTGGACTCAAAGTCAGGACTCGGGTTCAAGTCCCAGTTCTACCTCTTTTCAGATGGCTGAGCTAAGACAAGTTGTATGATTGTTCTGAGTCTCAGTTTCCTCACCTGTAAAATGGGAGTGGTAATCCCAGGTCTCCCAGGTGTTTGTGAAGAGTAAGTGAGACTAGAGATGTGAAGGAATGGTATCTTAAAGAGCAGGCCTTTAATTAATATTAATTCCACCGAAGTAGACATCTGAAGAGGTGGCATGTGGTAGGAGCCCAGTATAACCCGGGACTGAGAAGAGTGGAGGGGACCCACGTAACCAGCCAATGACTGCTGGTAAGAAGAACAGCCTTTTGGGGAGAGAGCAGGCAGGAAAGTGTCAGCTTAGGAGAGGGCTGGGGCCTTATGGTTTCCCTCCTGCTTTGATGAGCTGAACTGTGTTCTCCCAAGTTCATATGTCCTAACTCCCAGTCCCTCAGAGTGTGACTGTATTTGGAGACAGGGCCTTTATTGAGGTAATAAAGTTAAAATGAGGTCATTAGGGTTGGCCCTAATCCAATTTGACCGATGTCCTCATACGAAGAGGAGACTAGGATACAGACAGGGACAGAGGGAAGTCCCTGTGAAGACAGACAATCTACAAGCCAAGGAGAGCAGCATCGGAAGGAACCCACCCTGCCAACATTTTGGCTTCAGACTTCCGGCCTCCACAACTGTGAGGAAGTGAGTTTCTGTTGTTTAGGCCACTCTATCTGTGCTGCTGTGTCCTGACAGCCCTAACACGTCTGCCCTATGGGCCTCCAACTGTAGGGGGACCTCGGGCTATGGGGCATCCAGGGGCCTGGAGATGAGGTGAGGCAACAGTCCTGCTCCTCTCTGACTGTCTGGACCTGTTCATCGGTACCACTGTTCTGGGTACCAGCTTCACTTTAAGAGACCGTGGCTACATGGAGCATTAGAAAGTTGGGGGCCAAGATGCTGATGGGACTGAAGGCTGTGCCAACGGACCAGCTCAACCTCTCCAAGCATGGAAGGCATTACTGGTTATCACTGTGGTCTCCAGCAGTACAGACGCCCTCAGCGAACGGCGAACAGTGGGATGGCGTGGCTGCTGCAGAAACGATCCAGGCCACAGACCAGGGTGTGGAGCTTCATGAATCATCCTTCTCAAACCTGAGCTTCTGTGACCCTACAACCTCAGATCCAAACACGTCTCTTTGGCCCCCCGACACTGGATTCTGTTTCTCCGCTCCTCAGGCCTGCTGTTTTCATGTGTGTGCATCTGTGCACGTGTGTAGCACATGCTGTATCCAGCCTCTACCATCAGACTGGGAACTCCTAAGGGGGTGATCACACCTCCTCCCCGCTCTGTGGCCATCTGCAGTGACTGCTCTCATCAAGCTACTCACACCTGGTTCCTTGCCTCCAAAAGGTCTGAGAGCCCAGAAAGAGAGAGGCAATAATTCCCCAGGCTTTTTGCAGAGCCCCCCACTGGAATGGGCTCAGTAGAGCTGGGCAAGTGGAGTGTCGCGTGGGCATACTCAGGGCCTGGTGGCCAGGGATCTGAGGAGGGGCCAGGAGGGCCAGAGTTCCTGGAGGCTCCTCCCAGCTCTGCATGATGCCTCTGATCTTTGTGGAGCTGCACTGTGTGGTTAGCAATTGCAGTCTTTAGACCTCTGAGTGTGGCTGAAGCCACCTGGGGCCAACAAAAAAGTGAGGCCACAGAGGATGGTAAAGGCAGGGCCTTTCTGTCCAGCATCCTCCCCTTGGCCCCAGCCTTCCTTGGGAGGGGCCTCAGGCTTGAACTTCAGCTTCAGGATACTGGGGCTCTGCATGCACGAGGGGTATTAATAATTCATACAAATCTGCAAGTTAAATGCTGTGTCAAAAATAGAAATGCAATTGTCTACAATAAAATTAAAAACATAAAGTCCCCAAATCCAAAGCTTCAATCGACAGAGTTTCTTATCTTCTGGAGGAGCAAACCTCTCACTGTGCGGGGAAGAAAAACAAACGTCTCCGTGTGTTGGCGTCCTCCCTTCCCCTGCTTCAATCCATCAGCCTCTCTAGAGGGGACTCTACAGGCACAGGGCCCGCCTGTGGCCTGTTCTCCCCGCCACGACCTGACCTGATGGTCCTGATCCGACCTCACTGCCTGCCACTGGGCCTCTGAGGACCCAGCCGGAGGGCGCCGGGGCCCTGGAAGCTGGCTGCAGAGGAGAGGGCCTTTCCAGAGCCTGGGTCAGGGCGGGAAGAGCAGGCAGGTGCGGGAGAGGTGACAGCAGCCCTTTGACCTCCTCAGAAGAGACAGATCGATGAACAGACAGACAGCAAGGGCTGGGACTCAGGAGTCACGACACCTGGGCTCTAGCTGCGCCTCCCTCTCAACCAGCAGCGTGACCCCGGGCAGGCAGGTCACTCAGCCTCAGCCTGCCCACCTGAGAAAGGATGGTATTAACAGACCGGTGCTGTTCAAACCTTTGGAAGCTGGGAGACCCTGTTTTTATGTGAAATCTTACCTGGAATCTCAGTAGACAAAGTATGTGTGGATTAAAATGGAGAAAGGGAGTGTGGGAGCCAGAGTCTTAATTATTAGGCTTCCCACCCCCCACTCTCACCCCTGAGAAACCCACGGGTTCAGTGGAACACAAAAGGAAATCCTATGGTCTCGATCAATTATTTCCAAATGCAGACGTGCAAACACAGCTGGCTGCCTCCGAATCATCTGGGGAGCTTATTAAAAATAGAGATCCCTGGGCCCCAGAAGGCCTCTGGCGGGGCCTGGGAATCTGCATTCAACCCAGCCCGCCATGGCTCTGGTGTGCAGCCAGGTTTGGGTGCTGTTGGACCGGATGATCCCCCAGTCCTCTCCTGCCCTAAAAAATTTTGGCAGGTCTGTGCCTGTGTCAATGGATGTCCCTCCTGTCTGCCCCCGTGACCGAGATGTCCACAGCCTCCTCAAATATCTTGCTCCTGCTCAGCAGCCTGTCCTCCTTGGCTTTGCCAAGCTTGGGCCCCAGGGTAAGGCAGCCAGCTATGTCACTGAGCTACCCCCCAGACAGAAAAGTTAGTGACTCACTGCTTCTGAGGAGCTGGGGTCTGAGGACAGTGGGGAGGGGCACTGACAGGTGGGGCATGTTGGCTAAAGGAGGCTCGTGGGTTGCCTGTGGCATCCAGGGAACACGGACAAGCAGAGCACTTGAGTTTTCAAGGCACTTTGGACATGCTCTGTCTCACCTGAGCCTCCTGTCAACCATGGCAGCTGGAAAGGCAGGGCTGGCTGTTGCTATGCCAGTTTTGCAAGAGAGAAGGCAGAGACCAGAGTAACTGAGGGGATTTTTTCAGGGTCAGCATTAAATGTGAGACCTGGATCTAGGCCTGTGAAGTTATAAATCCCACCTCCTTTCCCATAAGGGTGGTTCCCAGACACAAGATCCAGATTGGTTGAGGCTGCATCAGAAGCACCGGGAACTCTTGTTAAGTAAAATGCAGATTCTGGGGCCCACAGAATCAGAATATAGGGGGTGGAGGCTAGGAATCTGAAGTTCTATAAATGCAGGTGATCCGTGTACCGCTGTCTCCCCACCTCCTCCTTCCTTTTTCCATGCCTTTTCTGCTGCTTCTGGCCCGGAGTTTATGGCAGCTTAAGTAAGTACCTATGACCATTCTATGAGAAGAATTCCACAACTTTGTATATGAGGGACCACAGGCTCAGAGAGGTTAAGTAACTTGCTTCAGGTCACACAGCACTTAGATGGTAGACCTGGGATTCAAAGTGTCCATGGCACCACTGGCAATGTCTAATGATGCCCCTGACCATAAACAGGAGGGAGGGATCTCAGGGTGAGAGAGGAATTTAACTCTCCAGGGTGCATGTGAGCGAGTGAGGCTCAGACCTCTTGCAGTGCCCCACCCAGATCCTCCAGGCCCACCTACCGTCCAGCCTGGGGGGCAGGCACACTCGCCAGTGATGTGGTGACAGGTGCCCCCGTTCTGGCAGGGGCAGCGCAGCTCACAGTGAGCCCCGTGGCTCCCAGGCGGGCACAGCTCCTCGCAGCTGCATGAGGAAGCAGAGGCGTTAGAGGTAGTGACACTTGCACCAGGTGGCAGGGCCCCAGTGCTGCCGGTTGCAACGCTCCAGGGCTCCCGAGGAATTAGTGAGTTCACAGTTAGTGTGAACTGTACCAGGCACCAGGTCAGCTGAGATGCAGCCCTGCTTCCTGCTGGACGGGGGGAGCAGGGCTCAGAGAGAATGAACTGGAACATGTGCTTGGGCCAGTACTTGTGGAATGACTGAAGTGCTTTTGGTGTGAAGACAGTGTTTTTCTGGGGAGGGAGAGCTGAGGAAGTCTTCCCTGAGAGGCAGGCATTTCACTGGAGTCTGGAAGTTGGTCTCACCAGGGAAATGGGAGGAAAGGCAGAAGGAACAGCACAGGCAGAGACACTGAGAAGTGGCCATGGATCCTGCCTTCAAGAATCCGCCTAAATTCAGAGAGAGGGAGAACCTGGGGTATTGTTTCCCCACCCCCAGGCTCGGGAAGGCTCCCAGTTACCATGACAGGCTCATATATAGCAATGGGCATGGTGTCTTGGCCTTGGGTCTTAGTCCAATGGCCCTGGCTTCTAGCTGGAGCCAGTCCTGCAGATGGCCAGACGTGGGGGCAGGGAGCACCCTCAGTCGAGGAGGTATCTGTGGCTAGAGTCCTTGGGTGCCCTCCCAAGATCTGGGGCTGCTGGGCAGGCTGCTGGGGAGGCCACTGAGCCTTCTGTGTGGTGGGGAGGGGGACTTCAATCTTGCCTCTCAGGGGGTCTCAACAAAGCTGTCTTAGAGGTCCCCTGCCAATGTGGACTCTCCAGGGAACTGGAGTGAGGGGGTTTGGGGTCTGAGAAGAGGAGGCAAGGGAGAGGGATGGGCAGAGTAAACAACCCAAATCTGTGCATAGTATCTGGCCAGGCTCTCTTCCCCCCAAACCCCTGCTTGCCCCCCACCCCCCATACTCTGTTTTAAATGGCCTGGAAGGGCTGGGACCCAGGTGAGCAGAGGCATTTGGGTTGTGATCAGAAGAGAATTACATGCTAAGGTCTGGGCCCTGACCAGGAAGGGACTCCTGGGAGGGGATTAATGAGCCCTCTGGCCACGGGAGGGCCCATCCATGCACGGTCTCAGCTTGCACCAGTCACCCCGGGGCTTTTGCAAGGTCTGGGCATTTAGCCTCTGCAGAACTGAGGGTCAGAGAGTATATTTTACAGCCAGGACTATCCTGACCTTCCATCTGTTACCACTGTTCTGGACACCTGCAAGGAGCAGGTGGGGACCACGCAGCTGCCAAGAGGTCAGCTGGACCCGCCCTCCCTCCCGTGCCCCTGCAGCCACTTTACTCACTAGACACCAGTGTAGCCGGGTGCGCAGAGGCACTCGCCAGTGCGGGGGTCACAGCTGGCGCCGTGGTGGCACTGGCATGGTAGCTGGCAGCCCTTGCCATGGGTGCCGGGAGCACAGAGCTCTTCGCAGCGCCAGCCTCGGAAGCCAGCAGCACACACACAGGCGCCGGTGATGGGGTTGCACAGGGCACCATTCTGGCACTGGCACCGGTTGCTGCAATGGGGTCCCCAGTGGTCACTGTCGCAGCCTGCAGGAGAGGAGCAGGTCAGGGCTGAGGGAACCTGTGGGCTCTCCTTGGGATGCTCATGGGGAGTCTAAGCCCAAGCTGCCTTCCATGTCTGCACATACTTCCCCATAGGAGGCAGCAAGGGGTGTCTGGGTGGAAGCTTTGGTGCCTCCTGAAACCTACATCAGCTCTTCCCCAAGCCATCAGAACAACTGAACGCACAAGATAAGAAGCTTGTCTCTTTAAGGCATCTCCCACTTGGGGCCATTCCATTCCAACCAATGCCTCCCAAAGCCCCCTCTCCTGTGCTGAAATTCTGGAACCACCAGAAAACCTCCCACAGCCTGTGCTAAGCTCTTGGTTGGCTGTCTCTGTTCCGCTCTGCCAGGCCCTTCTTCTTAGGGTTGCCACACCTCTTCTCTGTGGCCCTTCTCTTCGTAGTGGTACCTCCCCAGCCCAGCCCAGCCCAGCCCCCGTCTCTCTATCATTCCTGCCCCTTCCCCCCTCTTTCCCAGACTCATTAGTTTTCTCACCTCTTGCACCTCTTCTAACTCCCCGCCCCTCCCCGGGCTCCATATTTTTGTCACCCTCCCTGTCTTTCTCTCTTGCTGCTTTCCCCTTTCATTGATGCCTACACCCCTGGTTGCTTCAACTTCAGTTCAATTTCATTACTTTTCAAGCAGCCAACTTCAGAAGGAACAGGAAAAAGAAATGTTTCCCTGGGAGGGGACAGAGAGCCTTCAAGATCTTTATGTGTAATTAAATGTTTCACAGAGTGATATGTGAGCCAGCTCTGCAGAAATGCGCTCTGCAGCTGTGGAGAGCGGCTGAATGGCAGAGCCCAGGTGGGTCCTCCAGACTGCTGCCACCCCCACTCTAACCCTCACCTGGTGTGTACAGGACACAAAACAACAAGATGTCCTCAAATTCTTGCCTCACACACTCAAATCCTGAAGTAGGGATAAACGTGGAGTTCAGGCATGCGCAGGCACAAACAGTGTTCTGGGAGATGCTCAATGGGCAGAAAGATTGCCCCTAGCTAGGGCCAGGCAAGACTTCCGGGAAAAGAAGGCACCTGGAGTGAGCTGTAAAAGATGCCTCACTTGTCTGCCTATTATGGTGACCAACCATCCCAATTTCAGCAATGAAAGTGCCATATTCTGAGAAATCCCTTAGCAAATTGGTATGACCGGTCACCCTATTGCCTGAAGACAATGAGAAGATTAATTGACCTTTGTGCTCTGGTGATTCTAGGGTTTGGACACTCACAGAGAAAGAAGGCAGGGAGTGGGATTGGGAAGATGTTATTGGGGAAGGCTCAGCACGGGCAAAGAGACAATGGCATTCGCGTGTTGGGCATGGACAAGAGCATGAGGTTCGCCCTGGCCAGGTGGCTCAGTTGGCTCGGCTGGCTGGGGCATCGTCCTGTACACCAAAAGCTTCTGGGTCTGATCCCCAGTCAGGGCATATACCTGGGCTGTGGGTATGTGCCCAACTGGGGTGCATACAGGAGGCAACTAACTGATGTTTCTCTCTCCCCACCCCCTTCCTCTCTCTCTAAAATCAATAAACATTCTCAGGTGAGGATAAACCAAACAAACAAAATAAAAACAAGAGCACAAGGTTCCAGTGAAGCCAGTGAGTGGATCTTTGGGGACTACCAATCCCCCTGCATGTGCCTCCCACTTGCCGACTAGGGTCAAGTGATCAATGTCACGGAGCTGGTCTGCCGTCATCCTTCAGTAGATGGAACCACCCTAGGCCTGGAGTCCTGACCGTTCTGTTATGCTTCATCCCTTCTTTATCCATGCCCCAAATATTCACACATACAAACTGAGCTGCCAAATTGTGAGTGAGCCTCACTCTGCATTTCATACCTCATACTACCATGAGTGAGGCACAAATCATGTCTAATAGCCTAGGAATTTTGAGAAAGAAGAACAAAGTTGGAGGCATCATGTTTCCTCATTTCAAACTATATTACGAAGCTTTAATAATCCGAACAGTATAGTATTGTAGGAAAATGGACACGCAGGAGTCAGTAGAAGAGAAAAAGAGTCCAGAAATAAACCCATACATAAATGGTAAACTAATTTACAACAAAGGAGCCAAGAATATACAATGGGGAAAGAACAGTCTCTTCAATAAATCAATAAATGGTGTTGAGAAAACAGCCATGTGCAAAACATGAAACTAGACTACTATCTTATACTACACACAAAAATTAACTCAAAGGGATTAAAGATTTGAACGTAAGATTTTAAACCATAAAACACCTAGAAGAAAGCATGGGTCGTGAGCAAGTGCCTTTGACATCAGTCTTGGTGATGATTTTTTTGGATTTGATACTAAAAGCAAAGGCAAAACTAAATACAAACCGAAGTTTTCATTTTGAAACAAAAACCAAAAGCAAAAATAAATAAATGAAATGACATCACACTAAAAAGCCTCTGTGCAGCGAAAGAAACCATCGATACAATGTCAAGACAACCCACCAAGTGGAGGGAGACTGTATTTGTAAATCACGTCTGACAACGGTTAATACCCAAAGAACCTGTACAACTCAATAGCAAAAAAAGCTGACAATCTAATTAAAAAATGAAAAGAGGTTCTCAATAGACATTTTCTCAAAGAACACATGCGGATAAACAACAGGTACATAAAAATGTGCTCAACATTACTAATCATCAGGGAAATGCAAGTCAAAACCACAGTGAGCTATCACCTCACATCCCTTAGAAGGACCATTATCAAAAAGACAAGAAGTAGTAAGTGCTGATGAAGATGTGCAGCAAAAGGAACCCTGGTGCACTGTCGGTGGGAGTGTAAAATGGTGCAGGGACTATGGAAAACGGCATGGAGATTCCTTAAAAACTTAAAATTAGAACTGCCGCGTGATCCAGCAATTTCACTTCTGGGTGTTCATCTGAAAGAAATGAAGACACTGACTTGAAAAGACACCCGCACCCCACGCTCGCCGCGGCAGGTTTGCACCACCCGAGACGCGGGGACAACGTGAGTGTCCGCTGCGGATGAAGAACGCGTGCTGTGGACACACGTGATGTGACTCCACGGTAACAACGGCAGCAGCCGCATTTTAAGTGCTCACTCGTGACAAGGAAGACCCTGTGGACTAGGTTTGTTATTTCTCGTTTTACAGGTGGGGAAATGAGGACTCGGAGGCCTTGGGGGATTGCCCCGGGTTATAATCGGGGGTAGGCCCAGGCCTTCTGGCTCCAGCTCTCTCCACTGCAGGCAAAGGGGGCCCTTTCTGAATGATGACTCTGAAGAAGGAAACGTAGAGGTACCACTGGGGACAAAGTGGCAGCTGCAAAGCACAAGGCAGGGAGACTACAGGAAAGTAGCCGCCCACTCTGCTCATCACTGTGAACGACCCCAGGACCCAGGACAAGGGATTCCCTCATCGTCAGGGCCATGACTCTATCTTAGACTGTCAGGAATCCAACGCCAAGTTGTCCTTGGTGCAACCCCGGGGCACAGGGTTGTGCTTTGTTTATCAGTCAAAACCCAGTAGGAAGTGAAACTATGCCTCTGATAAGGAGCTGGAACATTGTCTCGAAGTCCAAGTACTAACACCCGTGTGCTTTTGTTTTTGTACTTGACCTTTCAACAAATACTTACGAAGCACCCACTAGTGCCAGCAAGAGTCCTGCCCTCTTGGAGTGGACAGGTTAGGGGGGATGGAGCCGCTACAGCAGCACTGAAGGCATACAGTAAAGGGCTCCATTAGGGATCTTTCAGGGAGTTACAGGAAGACATAGGAGGGTCCGAAGCCAGACCGGGGGGTTTGGGAAGATGTCCTCACAGAGGTGGACTGAAGGAGGGGTGCAGGTGGGGAATGGACCTAGGCAGAGGAAAGAATAGATGTAAAAGCTTGGAGATGGGCTTAAGTATAGCATGAGAGAAAATGCAAACAAAAGGTGCGTCTCGATTGGAAGCTTTAAGGGAGAGCAAGGTACAAAGTAAGGCCGACTCCTGGGCCGGGTGCCAGGTCCAAGGGCTCTGTGAGCCACGTGCGGGGTGTGGGCTTCCTACCGGCGCCGAGAAGCTCTGAATGTGTTCTAAGCCGAGGACAGACACAGTTAGGTGTGGCTGTAGAAAGAACTGATGAGAATAGATTTGTGGGCACGAGTGATGGTGGCACTGGTGTTAGCAGAGCCAGCTGTTTTAATAAGGAAACAGATGGTGGTGGCCTTGACTAAGGCAGTAGCATCTGGGACGGACAGAAGGGGACAAGTTCCAGCCGCATTTATGAGGTAGAAGCAGCAAGGACTTGGTGACTGACAAGCTGCTGAGGGAAGGAAGAAGAGGGACAGTGTTCCAGCTCCGGTTTAAACTGCTGGGTGGATATTGGTATCGTGCTTTTTTTTGCATTTTTTAAATTGCAAAAATTTAAAAACTATGGCACATTTACATAGAAGGAAAGAAGGTATCACCTTCTTTACAGGACCTACGAGGAAAAGGGGAAATATTGGGGGAATGAGAATGAGGTTAATTACGGTCATTGTCTAAGGGACATCCAAGGTGGCATTCAAAACCTGTTCACCTACCACTAACTGATGCACTAACCTTTGTGTGCTTTCATTCTCCTACTCGTCCCTTCAACAAATAGTGAGCAAGTGCCTGCTAGTGCCCTTCTGGAGTGTACAGTCAGGTGGGGAAGGGCATCATACATGCCCAGGTAAGCACGGTCCTATTCAGCCTGACAATATGGGTTCTCAGACCACAGATTGGTGTATGAGAGTGCACATGTTTGTGTCCTCATGTGTGTGTGTTGTATGGGGCCCCTACGAATAAGCACCAAGAGTGTATGTCACAGTATGGTACCATGGATGCAAACAAAACACTTGTCAACCGAAAAGCAAAGCGCCTTGCAGACATGCATATAGGAGCAAATAGCCCCTCGTATCCAATTTAAAATACAGGGTCCGGCACAAATAACACCCCCTTGTTGTTACGAAAAATGTCTTATTACAAAGTCATAAGCATGTAATTCTGTAACAACAATATCACACTCAAGCATGCCATAGGACATTGTAGGTGAAATGTTCAAATTGCTGTCCACCTCGTGCGAGACAGGCACGCACCCTGCCGACCACACTCAAGCCAGCCTTGGTCCTGCCCGACGCTGTGTTCTGATTATGGAAGCAGGTGAGTGTGTAATCCATTCCGAAGACATCCCTTCCACCTCCCCCCCTCCCCAGAGAGATTAAATGGAAAAAAAGTTAGATTTCATAGGAATGAGCTTCAGCTACCCAGAAAATCCACTTAAAAACATCTCGTTCCCCAGCAATGACAGAAATGAGGCGGAGCTGCAGTGAGTCAGTTACCCACCCTGTTGAAGGTGAAAACAATCATCATTAAAATTACAACAGAATTTTGCATTCTTTCACCGATAGTCACAAACTCTTCCCCATCCGGCCTTGAAATGTCACCCCCTCACGCACTTTTTTTTTCTCTCATAGATGTTCCTTCCTAATTATACTTGGCTTTGGCTGATATTTCAAGTAGATGTATCTTCTTTGAGCAGCTAGGGGGGCTTCAGGGGCACCCAGAAGTGTGCGGCCTGGCTTGTTCTGTTCCCAGCCGGGGACTCTCCCTGCTGGCCTATTCGGCCGGCCTTCGGGGCCCAGGCCTCGTGCGCGCTGAGCTCCCCACAAAGGGGAGGGGCTTCCCCACTCCCTTCCCCACAGACACGCTTTCAGATTTGTAACTATGTCTGGTTGGCTGAGCAGTTAAAGCCTGTCCATGAGATAAAGATTCTTCCATTCTCCCAATGACTCATTTGCAAGGGGTGCTATTATTATGCGCATTTTGCAGGTCAGGAAACAGAGGCCTAGTGAGGTAAAATAGCGTATCCAAGGTTACACAGCTGGGGAGAGACTGGGTGTCTGGGCCCCTAACCCCTGCCTCCTCCTGGGTGTGGGTTTGTCTGGTGTTGACGGAAGAGGGATCCTGGCAGCGACTTAAACAGCCACGTTGGATAATTCACAAAGAGATGAGAAAGCAGAGAGACTCATTTTTTTGTGGGGGGGGGGTTAAAAGTTGATTTTATTTATTTATTTTTTAAATTTATTTTAATTGTTGTTCAAGTATAGTTTTCTGTCTTTTACTCCCATCCCAGCTCCCCCCCAGTGCTCCCCATCTCCCTCCCACTTCTACCCCCACTAGTTTTTGTACGCGTCTTTTATACTTGTTCCTGTAGACCTTTCCCCTTTTCGCCTTAAATTCCCTCTCCTCTCCCCTCTGGTCACTGTCAGCCTGCTCTCTATTTCAGTGTCTGTGGTTATATTTTGTTCGTTTGTTTGTTCTATTGTTTAGGTTCCTGTTAAAGGTGAGATCATATGGTATTTGTCTTTCACTGCCTGACTTATTTCATTAAGCATAAGGCTTTCCAGCTCCATCCGTACTGTTGCAAAGGGTAGGAGTTCCTTCTTTCTTTCTGCTGGGAGACTCATTTTTAAAAAAAGATTTTATTTATTTACTTTTTAGAGAGGGGAAGTTGGGCAGAAAGATAGCGAGAGAAACATCAATGTGTGGTTGCCTCTCATGTGCCCCCCACTGGGGACCTGGCCTGCAACCTAGGCTTGTGCCCTGACTGGGAATCGAACCAGCAATCCTTTGCTTCACTGTCTGGCGCTCAATCCACTGAGCCACACCAGCCAGGGACAGGGAGACTCACTTTTTCAGGGATTGGTTTATGGGTGAATGGTGGTCAGAGACCCCAGGTTTTCCATGACTGCCCCAATTTCACATAATTTCATTTTCTTCAGTTAAGATAATTTATTTATTTAGAATACTTTCTATGTGATAAAATATATGTAACATACGTTTTGTCATTTTCATCATTTTTAAGTGTGTGATGAATTCTGTGGCTTTCATTATACTCACAATGTTGTGCAACCATCACCGCTAGTTCCAAAACTCTTCCATCACCCCAAACAGGAACTCTGGAACAATTAAGCAATAACTCCCCTCTCCCTCCCCATTCTGGTTACCTCTAACCTACTTCTGTCTGTATGGATTTGCCCATTTTAGATATTTCTGTAAGTGGAATCATTTACTATTAGCCTTTTGTGTCTGGCTTCTTTCACTAAGCATGACGTTTCCAAGGTTTCTCATGTAACATGTATCCTTTATTCCTTTTCGTGGCTGAAGAGTATTCTCTTGTATAAGTATGCCACATTTTGTGTATCTATTCATCTCTTGATGGACACTTGGGTAGTTTCTTCCTTTTTGGGCTAGCGCAAATAATGCTGCTACAAACACTGGTGTCCAAGTATCCTTCTGAGTCCCTGAAGATCGTTTATGAAAGGCGCACCTGTGTTTTTATGCCTTTACTGACTTTCTTGATTAGGAACAACAACTGGGCTGACCACTTTTTTCCCCACCACTTCCACTTAAACAGATTTTGGTACCTTGTGTCAACCCTCCTCCATTAGCCCGGAGTCTCTGTGGGCCGCAGTGGGGAAGCTGGGGTGTGTTCTGGTTAGCAGCTGCCCCGTCCCCCCACATGATATCTTGCCCAGCGTCCCGCTCAGACCTGGGCACAGGGAGAGCTGTCAGCAGTGCTGATGAGGGTGGTCCTTCTGCAGTGACCAGGGCCCCCTCCCCACTGCTGCTGAGGGCCTGCTTCCCCAGACAGTGGTTCTCAGCCTAGCAGCTCATAAGCATCACCCTGGAGGTTATAAAAAATGCACACTTGGGCTTCATGCCTGGACCTTCTGATTCAATTATTCTGGGGTGGTGGGGCCCATTACAGGCTCTTAAAAAAAAAAAAAAAACCTCAGCAGGTAAGAACTATTGTCCTTGTAGTAATCTGCTTTCTCACTGGTCCTCTCAGGGGGATGAGCAGGAAGATGCTGGGCCCGAGGCTGGGGAAGAAGAGATGGGTGGTTCCTCCCATTCTACAGATGGGAATCCTGAGACTCAGTGAGGAGGAGGAGGAGGAGAAAGGGCCACTGAAGAGAAGGTGAAAGGTTAGGAAATTATCTGGAATCCACTGACCCTGAGCTGCCCCAGCCTGTACTAGAGTCTGGGCCAAGGTCCCCACGGCCACCCTCCGGCAATGGAAAGGCTTGACGTAGTCTAAGCACCTGCCAGGAACGGCCTGTGGCCCCTGAGTCTGCTCCCCATGCCCCCATCCACACCGGGAAGATGGAGAAAGAAGTAGGTGAGCTGACAGGTCGTGGGGTTGTTCCCAAGCTTACAAAGCAGCAGGTCTGGGGTGGAGATGGAGCAGCAGCTGCCAGAAACCATTCCAGCTGATAGATAAAGTGACGATCCAGTGAGTGAGACCATTTGTCGACCAACCAGCCCCAGCAAAAGCACAGGCAAATTCTCCGAGGCTGAGCCTCCCTGCCCTTTCCAGACCCAAGTTGCAATTCTGAGGGAGACTCTCGAAGGGTGGGTCACAGTCAGAGCTGTGCGATCTTGGGCAGCCTCCTGCCCAGTCTGGGCCTCTGTTTTCACATCTGTAAAAGTGGGGGAGGGGCTGTTAGGTGGTCACAAAGGATCAGGGACAGTCCTGCACAATGAAGACCTTTGCTCTCCAGGAGCCAGTGGTCCTCTGTTTAGAAACACCAGCAGGTAAGTGCTGGGGTCCCCCCATCCTCACTGTTTGTGGCTCTATGTTCTGTTGCTCCGTGTCTGTACTTGAGAAACAGGCTGGGGCAGGGGACGGGCTAAGGGGTGTGTTTGCCCTTGTGTGGAAAAGAAAAGTTTGAGGTGCTTGCCCAGGCTCTGAGTGGATCTATGGCTCAGCTCCCTATCTTCCTGCCACCTCGCTACTTGGAATTAAATATTAATAGACCAACGTGCTGTAGATTAAAACCCAAATCTCCTGACACAGTCCCTAGGCCTAGAAGATGCTGACAGCACAGGATTATAATGATGTATCATTAGCTCTTAGTGATCTATTTATTATACTTGTTACTTCCTCTGTTATTTAACCACACTGTATCTCCTTCAGAGCTCTGAGAGCAGGCAGGATTGGCAGGGGCTGCACAGATGTCCGGCTGCCCGTCCCTGACCCAGTGTATCCTGGGGGGCAGGGGCGGAAGAACACACGCTCACCCGCAGGAACCCCAGCCCTGTAAGCTGCGTTGTCACCTGGGTTATTTCATTTAATTCTCTTACCAACCCTGTGCTGTTCATTCATACCCTGCCTTGTTGCAAAGACAATTTGAGGCAAACCACCTGAGGCAGATGATTATCCCATTTGTCAACTGAGAGAGCTGAGGTCTGGAGACATTGAATAGCTAAATAGGGTTTCTCAGCCTTGGCACGACTGATGTTTTGGGATAGAGCGTTCTTTGTTGTGGGGCTGTCCTGTGCATTGTACACAAATTTTTAGCGGCATCCCTGGCCTCCACCTACCTACTAGATGCCAGTAGCCCCCCTCCCTCCACAACTGTTACAATAAAAAAGTGTCTCCAGATATTGACAAATGTTTCCTTGGGGACAAAATTGCTCCCATTGCAAAAGGCCAAGTTGAGAGTCAGAGACTGGTTTCTTCCTCCTAGGTGTTAGAGGTCATCTCACATTCCCCCCCACCTCCACACCGCTTACAGCTCAGGAGACCGGCTCGGAGACGCTGAGTGGCTTGCCCGTGTCCACCCAGCTAACGCTCCGGAGGGCTAGATTTGCAACTAGCTGGCCATGTCAATCTAAGGCTTTTTCCATCCCACCACACCAGCGTTTGGGAGATGAGTTAGGCTCATTTATTCGCCTGCCAAACAATTACTGAGCACCGACTGTGTTCTGGGCGCTGAGAAGCCCACAGTCAGTTGGAAAAACACAAACGAATGGGAAGTGTTGACCCATCAGAACCTGGATGACAGCAGGGGTGCTGGGAAAGCCGCTCCCGGGGCAGCTGCAACCACGAAGAGTGCCCACGGTCAGGTCAGAGGTCAGGAGGCCCCGGGAGTGGCAAGGTCTCAGGGTCACAGGGCAGGAGGAGGGAACGAAGCCAGTGAGCGTATCAAAAGGCCCTGAACAAAGTCAGTCTCTTTAGCTCATTATGTTCCTCATCTTCATCGCCCCGGCCTGGACCACAGCTCCAGGCAACCAAATCCGTTTTAACCAGATGCCACCCCATCCAACCACCAGGAGGGAGTGGGGAGACTCCGTAACCCCATTTAATCAGAGCCCTACACCTCTCTGCGGATGGACGCACCTGCACCTGCCTGCCGTTCCACCTTCAGGGCGGCAGGCTCCCCTATTAACACGGACATCCTCCCCGTTTGTGCAGGTAGGTGCGCATTTGTGTGTGTGTGTGGGGGGGGGAGCATCAGTCACCTTATGAGGCATTATCAGCCATTAATACCCCAGTTATCTGTTAACATCTGCGCAGCAGTTAGCAGACCTGGGAGCCAGATTAGGAAGTGTGTATGTGTGTGTGTGAGCGTGTATGAGTGTGAAGCTGCTTTTGGAGAGAGGAGATGGGAAACTGTGAAAGGGGAATTCAACTTCCCAGGGACTGTTCTGGACATAAAGCACCACGGTAATGTGTGGACAGGTGGTGGGGAGGAAAACCGGGTGTCAGTTACTCTGCACTACCTAACTTGTTCAAGCTGCTCCATGCTTCCTCAGGGAGCTACAAATGGGGAGTGATCCCCACTTTACAGAGGCAGAGACCAAGGTGAGGTGTTGTCAGGTGACTGATTCCTGCTCTCACAGCCAGTGTGGTCTCTGGCCTGCTTCTCGAACCGGGTATTTAACGGCACAGCCTCCAGCCACAGAGGAGCAGTCAGAGCTAAACACAGGCGTTTGTTCACACATGTGCTCTTATTGTACAGAGGGTGTCGAGGCCCAGAGAGGGGAGGGGCTGTCCAGGTCACCAGTGAGAGGCAGAGGAGGGTGAGACTCTAGGGCCCCAGTGAGGTCTGTGGGCCATGCCAAGCAGAGGGCTGGGAGGGTACTCCACAGGTGTCTGCCCTTCTAGGTTCCAGGCCAGAACTCATCACTAGTCCTCCGCCCTCAACACCGCTGCCCTCCGCTGCTCCTGTCTCTGGGATAAATGTCCGCAATGACCCCGGCACTTGTGTCTCATACACTCCAGCTATGAGGTCAGTGAGGCCCAGGGTTAGGCACAAGCTGGGCGCTGCCCCGAATGGACCCCGGGGCTGGCCAGCACTAGCCTGTCCTCAGCTCTGCTCAACCCCATTCCCCAACAGGCTTTTAATGAGGGCCCAGCTGCCAGCTCCGTCTGATCTGTCGGCATCACTGCCTTTGAAACTTCCCAGCCCCAAAGACGATTTATCTCCACAATTTGCCTAGAAAGCCTCATAAATCATGTCTGCGCACAAAGAAATTACCTCTTTGGAAGAGCCTTTCAAAGGCAGCCACCAAAGACACCACAGCCCTGCCAGAGGGCCCGCCTCATCGGCCCTGCACGCTCCCCAGCATGGCCCACTCCTCACGTTCCTATCAAAACCCTGGAGCAAAGCCTAGGCTGGGGGTGGAGAGGAGGAGAGGCTGGGATCACAGGGAACTGGTGGAGCTCCGCAGTGTGGGAGTGAAATCCCAGGTGTGGGCTCTGAGGGAAACGAACTCAGTCCAAGTGGGAAAGGTCATAGGAAGGTCACGGGGTCCAAGCCCATTTCCTGAGAGGAGCGAAATCATTTCGCAACCTCGTCCACCAGTTTTCCATCATTCCACTCCCCTCTGACTTTCTTCTAACAGTCTGGTCTGGTGCAAAGGGCCCATTTCTGGCTTTGTCATGGGTTTTGGGCAAGGTACCACCCTTCCAGGCCTCAGTGTCCCCACTGGCAAAGAGACAGCTTTAGCCCAGATGAGTGGATGTGTTAAATTGTGACTCATGGAGCCGGAGAGGTCCTATGTCTTGTTGGGGCCGTGACAGGGACTCCGGAATTCCCGACCCCCAAAGGGCACAGCTTCCAGAGATGCTGACTTCTCTGCTGAGTTCTCACACAAAAATAATTAAGCAGCTAAAATTGTGGTGTCTGTGTGCAAAGACCAATTTCTAGGACCCTGACTACCTTTAAAGTTTGTGTTTAATTTCTCTCGCGGTCAGGAAGTTCTTCCATATGTTTAACTGAGGAAGCTCTTGCTGCAATTTAAAGTAATTTCCTCTCTGTCACCTGCTCACTCCCTGAGCAGCCACATCAGGGCCCAGCGCCGCAGTGGACACTCATGGGGAAGCAAAGTGACACTCAGGGTCTCTGTCCTTGAGGAACTTACTACCTGGGACTGCGGCCAACCCCCCACAGGCAGGGCCAGAAGGGGAGAGAAGCAGTAAGGGGGAGACACATAGAAGGCGGCCAAAGAGCAGGTCTGAATTAAGTCCTGGCTCACCTGGTGCCCTGTTCACGGTGGAGCTAGGGCCTTTCTCATCAGCGGGGAGCGGGGAGAGAGGGAGGTGCGGGTTGTGCCGAACAGCTCACTTAGCGGTTCACCGGCACCAGGGAGGAGTGAAGCAAGCCGAGGTAATTTGGGCCAGGGCAGCCTGAAGAGTCATGTTTAGGGTCAATTAGAAGAAGAGTGTGAGCCCGAGGCAGGATGGACTCAGAACCCTCTGCCTCGGAGGCCTGGTGCAAGGCTGTTCCCACCAGCAGACACCCCGGCTCCTCTGGCTGTCCCAAAGAAAGGGGCTCACATCTGAGTCACTTTCTCTTTTGGCAAAGGCTGGCAGTACCTGGAGCCGAACGGTGCTCTTGGTGCTCTGGGTCAGCTCGGCTGACATTTACTGAGAACTAATCAGATGTAAGGTCCAGACTCAGGGGGGCTAAAAAGGGTGGGAGGGCCTGGTGGGTCCTCAGGGGTCACAGAGTGCTCACAGTCGGGCACACGCGTGGCCTCTGCAGGCCCCTTGAGACAGACTGGGAGGTGTGCTTGCTGGAGGTGGACGTGCTCGGGGAGGTTGGGGTGCAGAGGGAAAAGGGGTAACTTACCCAGGAGGGCTTTGTGGAAGAAATGGGATGTGATTCAGACTCTAAAAAAAGGGCTAGGATTTCAATAGGTGGGAAAACAAGGGGAAGTCAGTTTGAGTGGCCTGGACAGCAAAGGTGAGGAAGGGTGGATTCTGGGTGCAGAGCAGTCTGGATGGAGGGTGCTCACAGCCCTGGCTGCGGGGGCTTGGGCTGAGGGCTGAGGGGGTTGACTTGCGTTGAAGGGAGGCTAGACCACTGCTCCTCAAACTGCCCGAGGGGAAGGACCAGGGTTTTCATTTTGTTTGTTTTCCACTCCAACCTACAGATGCTGGGTCCTGACCAAGCGTGACCCGTATGCACGTCACACCAGGCAGCACTCACCACGGGGCCGTGACAGCACCCACACCAGGCTGTGCCCCATTCAGCTGAGGAGTCACCGACCGTGGGCTTTGGCTGTCCGCAATGTCAAACCGTCAGAGGCAAGGACTCGGATGTGGAGAAGAGTAAACCCGAAAGAGGAAGCAAAGTGTGGAATCTCAGAGCACGTGTGCGTGTTCGGAATTTCTGCTCACAGGCACCCATTGAATTATGGGCATAAATAGAATTTTCACCACAAAACAACAGGTGCAGGCTTGCTTTATACAGCCATTCTTCCAAGTTCTTGTGCAGTTAACTCGCTATTGGGTACAATCCTGTTTATTTGTAAACTATTGACCTTCCAAAGTTCCTCTGTGCTCATAGGTCATTTAAATAAAGATGGGCATTCCCATTTGCTCAGATGGGTAGACTGAGGCCCAGGGAAGTGCAGCAGCTTGCCTGTAGCCACTGTCTTGTTAGTAGGAGAGGGGAGACTCTAGGAATTCAGGCTCTGATCAAACCCACCATTCTCCATGGCACTGCTTTCCCGGGGGAGTCACTTAACACAGGGTCCGCCTTTCAGCAGGAAGCTGTATTTCTGATATTTGGGGTCCCATGGTCAACTCTGTCTTGCTATTTGTGTCATTTGTGCAATGGCCCATTTATCCCTGCACAGGGAAGGACTTTGAGAGCGGCTCCTAGCCGGACCTGCCAGTCAGAGGACACTCTATCCATCACTGCTGGGTGAGGACCTCTGATTTCCCTGGAGAGAGGAGGCCTGAGGGCGAGTGACAAATGGCCTTCCTGTCTATTGAGAGTTATTATCAAAGGACAGGGCCTGCAGCCCCTGGGATCTGCTGCCGAGGAGAGACACTCGTGCCGCAGCAGCAGGAGGTGTGATTAGCCGTCCGTTTGTTCACTGGCCCCACGAACTTCACTGAATGCCCACTACGAGCCGGTTACTGGGGATCGAGGGGGGGATAAAGGCAACGGCCCAACAGCGCAGACAGCAGGCAGACGGAGACCTCGGCTCCAGCCTCTGCGGGGACGGCAGCTCCTTTCCCAGTTCTCTCTCCCCTGGCTTTACTCTTCCTTTCTAGAACTTGTTCTCTCTGATACAATATAATCACTGTATTATACACTTATTTTCATTTTTTGATTTTTTTAGAGAGAAAAAGGGGGGAGAGAGAGAGAGAGAGAAACATCACATTTTTGTTCCATTTATTTATGACAAGAGTCATTGGTTGACTCTTGTATGTGCCCTGACCAGGGATCAAACCCTCGACCTTGGTGTATTGGGACAATACACCTGGCCAGGTAACCAACTGAACTACCTGGCCAGGACCATCTTTTCCTTTCCTGACTGGGACTCCCACTAGAATGTTAGCTCCACAAGGGCAGGGGCTTTGTTTCATTCGCTGATATGCTCTCAGTACCTGGAATAGTGTTTGTCATACAGCAGGTGCTCAATAAATGTTTGCTGAACAAGTGAATAAATTAACAAGTAAACATATAACTGCAGTAAGGGTGTGACAGTGCAAACAAATGCTTGATAGAAAACAATGAGAGTGGCTTCCTTTCAACTGGGAAGTCAAGGAAGGCCTCTCTGAGGTGGTGACATTCATGCTGAGAGCTGAAGGATGAGAAGGAGGCAGCCATGGGAAGGGCAGGAAGTGAGAGCCCTGCAGGTACAGCAAGAGTGCGGGCCAACACCCTAAGGCAGGGAAACGCGGGCAGAGCCAAGGCACTGATGGGGGCAGGTGGCTGGGGCACCGTAAGAGCAATGAGAGAGGGAAGGGGCTCTAGATGGGGCAGATGGGGCCACATCACGTGCAGCCAGGGCAGGGAGCTGGGGTTTAAAAAAATATGTTATTTATTTACTTTTAGAGACAGGAAGGAGGGAGAAAGAGAGGGAGAGAAAGATCAATGTGTGGTTGCTTCTCATGCACCCCCTAATGGGGACCTGGCCTGCAACCCAGGCATGTGCCCTAGATTGGGAATTGAACTGGTGATCCTTTGGTTCACAGGTCAGGACTCAATCTACTGAGTCACACCAGCCAGGGTGGATTTTTTTTTTTTAAGAGCAATGGAAAACTATTGAAGGGTTCTATTGTGACTTGATGAAAGTAATAGACCAGGACTTCCCTGTGAGTAGGACTTACAACCCTGGACAAGGAGGCACAGAGTTCTTCTCTGCAGCTCACCCTCATCCTGGGTAGACCAGGACTCCCCGGCTTAGAAGGAGCTAGAGTGAGAGGGACGGCCTTCCACTGCTCATATCGGCTCAGAGCACAGCCGGGTGCCAGTGAGATGTCCTCCACTCCCCCATTTCTGGTGGCAGACCACGGGGAGGGGTGTGCAGGGGAGGGGATCAGACGGGCGGCTCAGTGCGTGTCGGCATGCAGGTGATGCAGAAAACGTGCCCACAGTTGTACGCAAGCTGAGATCTCACGAATTACCTGGCCCCTCCAGGAGAGGCAGAGGCCTTCCCAAATACTGTTATTTACACCTCTGGGTGCCAAGCAGCGACTCCTGAAGCCTGTCTCACCCATCCCTAAATGTGGGTGCTGCATTCGCCAGGAGCTGGCGAGATGAGAGGACCAGCCACAACAGTGGGGGCTCCCCCTGTGCAGCCAAGAACCCCGAGAAAGAGGCTTGGGGTGTGGGGAAAGCCAGGGCCCTTCTGGCAGTGGATTCCTCAGTCGGTTACCCAGCTAAGAACGTGAGTAGTGCAGGAGCAAATGGAACAGGGTTAATGACTCTTAGGATTTCTGAGGACCACAGGTGTGGGCTGCAGTGGGCAGTAGCGGGCAGCTTCATTAAGCAGGACATCCACGGTTTACGCTCTGGAACAGCCCTGGAGCTCTCAGGGGCCTGTGACTTCAGAGGGAACCTAATGAGCTTCACTCAGCAGAAGTAGCCCAGCCTCAGCACCCCTCATCCTGCTGGGGGCACTCAGCTTGCTCCAGAGCTATCCTTTTCCTCCCCGTGGGAGTCGCTTCTTATGGCCCTACAGACCCCACACAGGGGAGGGGCTTCTCCAGCTCCTGAAACCGCCCTTGTCCACTGGGGTTAAGGTTAAATGCCTCCTTCTTAGAGAATCTTTCAGTAATCTCCCTGCTCCCCACTTCATTCTAAGATCATTGTGCCTACTACTTTTTTTTCCCTTGTACTCAGGTGGATGCTTACCTATCAGGTCCCCAAGCTTTGGAATCACACAGACCTGCTTCAAGTCCATCTCTGCCCCTTGCCACTTATGTGTCCTTGGGCACACTACTTAACCCCCTGAGGTCTAGTTTTCCCATCTCACCTATGAAATGGGCTCTTGTGTGCCTTTAAGGGTTATCTTCAAAATACAGTGCAAAGTATCTGATTCAGTGACTCTCAAGTAAGAGGTACTGCGTACCATTCAACAAACCACCGAAGAAAACATAGAAATAAATCAATGCACAAACAGAGCGATCAATCTAGGCATCATGCTATGCGCAAGGGTAAACTCATTAGGTAGCTGAATTATTAGCCGGATTAATAAGGGGTCATTATCAACATCATCCGGCTATAAACTTCTTCAGGGAGGAGCTTGGTGTGAACTTCCCCAGAAGCAGACCCTGAGGTGATGGCACAGGTGAGGGAAGGAGACAGAGGCCACCTGGAGCTTAACCCACCTGGACCTCTGAGAGACCAGGAAGAGCACTGCCTTGAGCTCTCCCAACCCAGGGGCCTGGGGGCCAGGGCTCAGAGCCACTCACCCCTCGGTCCGGGCCCTAGCTGAGGGCCGCTGGGGCGGGCATTTGCTGCTTCCGCTCCCTCTGTGCACTGTGCCCACGGCAGAGTCGCAGGAGCCTTTGGTGTGTAGAAGTGAGGCTTGAGCTGTCTAGGGAGCCAACAGCGTCTGCTATAGGGACCAGGTCTGTTTTGTTCCCCGCTGTGCCTAACATGTTGTCTGCTATGTATTTGGTGCTTGATATTAATGCTTATTGATTTGATGAATAATTCATCAATGAACTCGACATAAGAGACAGAGTGGCTGGGGATAAAATGATGACGTGACTCCTGTCCCCAGGTCTTCAAGACCTGCCGATGAGGATGGAGGGGCACAAGGGCATATGAGAAAGACAAAGGGAAAGTCACACTAAAAGCCGAGGAACTAATGTCCGGGGAGGGGGGTGAAAGCACGGTGAACTTGAAGTACCCAGCAGAGCCGTGTCCCCTGGGGCTTGGAAGGCTTTGAGGAGGAGATGGGACTTGCTAGGCCTGAAGGAAGAGAGGACTTAGGTGTAGGGGAGAGGAACAGCGGGGAGGCCTGAGAGAACAGCACAAGCAAAGGTCTGGAGACAGGAATGTCATCACAGGTGCGCAGGAGACCACAGGTGGGACAGTCTCTGGTTAGAGTATCTCTAATTTCTCCAGCTTTTCAGGGCTAGAGCTGGGGGACGGGGACAGACATCGGGCCTCAGAGAGCTCACAGGAGAAGGGACCTCAGGGCACGTCTAGGAAAAGTCAGGACTGGGAACAGCTTCTAGGCAGTGTGTACAGGTGCCTGCATGTAGGAGAGGTCCCTTTGAGACCACAGAGTGCCCTCACCCACCCACAAGTCCCCATAGAACTCTGTCCACTCTGTGCAGTGCCCAGCCTGGACATCTGTGCCGAGCAGCCCTGTCTGGCTGGTATAAGTGAGGCGAGGGATAAGAGGTGCTTAGAAAATGAGGAAGAAGGGGCAAGTCCCCAGGCTGGAATGACTGGGACCCTGTTGGACCGCATGCTCCAGCACTCCAGAACCCAGCAGAGGATGCTGTCGCCACCAAGAATCGGTCTCCCTGGGGCCTGAAGAACCACCGAAGTGGTCCTCATTGGGCAGCTCAGCCCACACTGGGAGGATGGAGGCTAGGAGGCTTAGTAGCTGCTTCCCTGATGTTTCCCTGATCCTCTCCACCTGCATCCATTTCCATTGTTGCCACCTCTCTCTCCACTCTCACCCCCTTTTCCTCAGCCCTACCTTTCTCATCTCCTTCCTTCAATGGCTGGGGCCCAAGGAGGCTGAGGTGGGAGGGCCGGGTGAGGCTGCCCGCCAGGATGTGCAGGCAGATCTGTGGGAGGGTGGTGAGGAGGCCCTCTGAACTGGATGTTTGAGCCAAAGGGGATCCCAGTGGGCCTCCTCAGTGTGTAAGGCTTCCTTTTCTTGTTCTTTTAAAGCATTGCACTTTCAAAGGAAGTTAGGCCCAAGTGAAGGGAGCAGGATAAACTCAGGCACACAATCCAAATGCCTTTGAACCTAGGCTGAGAGCTCCACGGTCCTCTCCTGTACAGGGTTGGGGGCTGACAGGGGGGCTGGGGCATCCTTGATGCCTAATTGGCAGCTAATTGAATACTGGGAGGGGGGAGTGGAAAGGGGGCTGAAAGGAAGTTGTCTGGGATTGGGTGAGCACAGCTCTTTTCAACTCAATGTAAAAAGCAGGTCTATTAAGGGTTTTCTCGCCTGCATCTAGGCGATGGGAAGACAGGCTTCTGTTGCTTAATGAGCTCATGGCTCAAGCTGTCTCCAGCTGGGGAGCTCAGGAAGGATTTCAAAGCAAGGATTTCAAAATAAAGTTAACACTGTAGTTAGTTCTAACTGGCTACCTGTCATCACTCCGGCTCAGGGGGGAGAGAATGATCTTATTAGAATGAGCAAACAGGAGGCAGGCTCCTCAGCAGAGAGTGGGGTGGGGGCGGTGTCTGGTCACTCACAAAAACCAGGAGAGGTCCAGACAAGCTTTTCCCTTGTGTGTTGGTGTCGACCAAGAACTTAGAAGGCACTACTATGGGGTCCTGGCCTGGGCCTGAGCTGGACCGTGAGGTGTAGGAATTCAGAGTATGGCTGTGAAGTTCTGGGCTCAAACCCTGTTTTGCAGGGATGCTCTGGACAAGTTAACATACTAAAACTTTGGTGCTCCCGTTTCCCCATCTGTAACATGAAACAACAGTACTTGCCTGAGAAGTTAGTTGTAGTGATTAAATGCTATTACGCAGTGCTTAGCACAGTGCTAAGCATGTGACAGATGGACCGTGCATTATAGCGGTCGTGACCGTGAAGGGCCGGGGCTGAGCAGACTCTCCGCAGAACTCAGAGTTAAGGGTGCCATGGGCGACTCACGGGTAGTGAAGAGGACAACCTCACCACAGAGCATTAGAATGCAGACCACTTAGCATTCAGCTAGCCCAGTTCTCCCCTTTTGTACGTGAAGAATCGCAGGCCCAGAGAGGAAAAGTGATTTGTTCAAGGTCACACGATGAACTAGGGGTGATGCTGAGCCTAGAACAGACTGTGGAGGCTCAGGGCTGCTTCCACAATAGCACCTGAGCTGGACCGCAGGTGCAAGCCAGAAATGAATACTGCAAAGCACTGCCCTTTGCTTGCCTCTCCCCTGCCATGTGACAGCTGGTTACGGTGGTTTCTCTATTTTCCACATTCTCTTCATGTCTCATAAAAATGAATTTTCTATCACTGGGAGTGGCTGAATTGGCAAGGGGGTAGGGGGAGGAGAAGAGCGTGTGAGTCGTCTGTTACCTGCCAAATAACGCAGCAGGACCAGGAGAGAAGGAGCAGCTGGGAGTGGCTGTAGTTTGTTGTAACAAGTGTCCGAACCAGTGCCCCCCTTCTCACATCCTCCCCCACCCCACCTTTGCCCAACTTCCGGAGTGATCTTTCTAAGCCGCCAACCTGAGGCAGTCGCTGTGCTGTGTAGAGTCCTTCCACGGCTCCACAGGGACTCTAGGTTCAAGCCCAGATGCGTGGGGGCCTGGCATTCAAAGCCCTCCACATGCAGGCCCAGTCTTCCCACTTCCCAGTCCCTCCAGGCACCCCTTCACGCCCAGGTTCCCAGCAGACCCTGCCTTCGAGAGCCCCACCCTGTGCCAGAGCTATTCCCCTGTTCTATCACCCGGAGTCCTGCTCCAACCCCACTCTCGACTCCCATAAGGCAAGTCAATTTAATTTACCTTATTATTCAGTTATCTTCAGCATGACTCAAATTGCTCATGTGGGAAACAAGGGGTAAGCCAAGGAATTCATCCACATGCAAGAGAGGGTGATTTGACTGAGCTGAGATGCAGAGCTAAAAGGGCAGCTGACCAACCCAAAGACTGTAAAATGGGTATCTGAATCCACGTCCCGCTCCATACCCAAACTGGGATGAAATTGAGAAGATAATGGCCAAGAAAGGGCTCAGGACCACCACTGAGATCTTCAGTCAAATTCTCTGTCCAGGTCTCAGTTTCTCATCTGCCAAATGAGGGGTGAGGAAGGGGGGTCTCCAGGACCCCTTTTGGCTCCAACATAAGTTTCTGGATTGCAGGGTCCTAACAGTCATACAGATGACCCCTAGGGGGTGAGGGGGGGGGGAGAAAGGAAATTAGATCAGGGAGAGGCACAAGGAGGGCTTCAAATATTTTTGTACCTTTTTTTCTTTAAATAGTATCTGAGGCAGATACAATGAATGTTAAGATTTTTTTCAGTCTAAGTGGTGGGCATTTTTAAATATTATTTTCTTTATTTTTCTACATGTCACAAATATTTAATGATTTAAAAAAAAGTTGGTGATTCTCTTCTTAGCTGTAACCATCTCCCTGACTTCCTCCACTTGCAATAAGAGGCAGTGTCTCCAAGTGCAAACCACACACCAGGGGAAGGGACTCAACCAGGAGTGGTGAGACTCCCTACTGCGGGGGGTGTTCGAGCAGGGGTCAGAGGCGCTCTAAATATTGGAAGTGGTTTGTACAGAGGGTGAAGGTTAGACTCTACGACCTTGGAGGCCCCCCCGCTAATCCTCAGGTCTTATCAGGGCTATGGGGGTGGGTGGGAGGTGGAGGCGCTGTCCTTGGTGCTGAATTCCACACCAATTATCTTCTGAACACACCATGGAAAGCAGAACAACAGAACAATAATTCCTTCTATTCCTGCCACCTTTAGATACAAATTAATGTTTCTACTTCCAGGGCATTTTGGTGATGAAATGACAGCAAGAAGCTCTTCTTATAGGGGTTTCTGGTATTTACTCTCTTAAAACTTCTCTCGCCCACACCTTCTGCTAGGATTTATTTCTTCCCCAACCCGGTGCTAGAAAGCACAGAACTGGGAATGAGAAAGTTTGGGGCTGAGCGCTAGCTCAGCCACTGACAGGCTGCCTGACCCGAAGAAAATCCCTTCACTACTGTGAGCCTCTGATTCTTCACCTGTCGAGTGGAGATAATTGCACCAGGTGACACAATGCTTGGAAACATGCTTGCGAAAACACTTAAGTGCAATGTGATCCTTAATTGGTAGTACTGTTATGATGCCTACTCCAGCAGGTATAAAGTGGAACTATCTTTCAGGGGGGGAGCAAAGCAGGCAGTGAGTGTGGGAGTGAAGTTAAGCTAAGAGAACTCTTGAGAAAGTTTTGAGAAAAAACTGTCCAGCTGGCTTCCCTGGGGGTAAATCAGAACCTTTTCAGATGGTGCCTGGTGACATTTGCAAACATCACGGAATTTCGGAGTGAAGGTGGGCAGTGAAGCTTCTCCCAGTGGAAAGGACAGTGCGTTGTCATTCATGCGCACTGAGCTGAGGGCTGTCTCACTGGGCGGGGGACTAAGGTCCTCCTGGGACGGGATGAAGGTTCTGGAGGACTAAGGGCCAGGACCCGCATTCTATTCCTAGCTCTGCCACTCACCTGTTCAAGCAGTGGAGAGCAGCTGGGCTCAAAGCCAATTTACCCACTGACTAGCTGTGTGACCTTGGGGAAGTCATTTCACTTGTCCAACCCTCAGTTTCCTCTGCTGGAAAATGGGTACACTAAAATCCGTCCACTAGGAAAGGATGCTTATAAGAGTAAAATGAAGTCTTGCTATGACAAAGAGCTCACTGACCAATAGCACTGTACGGTGGCTGGCACTTAACCTTTCTGGGCCTCAGTATCCACCTGCAGAATGGAGACAGTAAGGCCTGACCTTGTAAGTGGAAGAAGGATGAGGAGGAGTCACATGCTCACACACGCATTTTGTTATGATTTGGGGGAAAGGAAGGGGGTGGGATGAGGCAGAGGAGAGATGCAGAGCTGAAAGTCAAGAGACTGGGGCTTTCTAGTCTCTGCTGTACCATGACTTAAGTGCATGACCTCTGCTTCCACATCCCTAAAATGAAGGACGGGACTTGATCCTCGCCAGCTAAAATGTCCTACACACCCAGGCACTGGGCTTCTCCCTGGGTTCTCTGAGCTGACAGAGCTCATGTCATGCTAACCTAGAGCTCTCTGAGGGAGATGAGAGAGGCCAAGCCAACCACTTTCATTTCCATTTCATCGCTGATTGGAACGACCACACATCAAAGTCCAGAGAGTAAAGAGACCTCCCTTCCCCTCTCCTCCAGGTGTGGCCGAGCTCCCAAGTGGGAATGACTTGTGCATGATGGGATCTGGACACTCCAGGCAGAGACTCTGAGCTGTGAATTCAAAATCTCGGTGTTCTGCTGAGCTCGCCAGCTCTGGCCTGGCTCTCTCCCTGCTGCTGCCATCCTTGACAGGAAAATTAATTGCTGCTGTCATTCTGCTTTTTGTTCTAGTCTATATCCCCAGAATAAGATATCTGAATGACATTAAATAACCTGTATAGAAAAGCCCTTTCTAAAGGCCAGAGCAGTAAGCATGAAGAAGCGGGCTCCGGGGCCGGGAGAGAGCCCATGGGAAGCCTGTCCAGTCTCCGAGAAAGGGGAGCCTGTGCACGTGGGCATACAGTGGGAGAGGGACCTAACTGCCTTCCCTGGGAAGTGGAGGAAGTAGAGCCTTGTCACCCAGCTATGCGAGCAAACACAAGCCCTTACCCATGTCACCCCAGGGGTGCACCTCACCACATCCCTTCTGCTATCAACTACTACAGGCATACCGCAGAGTTAGATATTGAGGGTTTGGTTCCAGACCATTGTGATTAAGTGAGTATCAGAATAAAGCAAGTATTACAATAAAGCAAGTTGTTATCTTTTTTTCTGGTGGTGGGCCTTGCATTCAATTCGTAAAACATGCAACATTTGTGAAGCACAACAAAGCAAGCACAATAAATTGAGGTGTGCTTGTATCCACTATTCTTCCCTGCTGGCTCAGTGGCTTGTCCATAAGGCTAATTCAGGTTCTTGTTCAGTGGCTGCACACTGCTGAGCTCCCTGGGGCTGAGGGGTCCACGCCGCCAGCACTGAGGGAGTTGATTTAGGAAGGCTCATGGGTTAGCTGCACCTGTGAATCACCAGGTATTTCCACCAGCCCTGGCTACCTCCTCACACTGATGGCAGAGTTAACACATGCCAGTGTCAGCATGAGGCTTAGGCAAAGTTTAACTTTGTGTAACAGCTAAGCCCACACTGGAGACAACTTTAGCAAAAACAGAGTCACACACAGACACACACATGATCACTGCCCTGCAGGGCTTGCAGTCTGGTCTAACTCCCTTCTTTTACGGGTGAGGATGCCCTTGCCCAGGAAAGGACAGTGACTTGCCCAACGTGAAAGAGTTACAGGAGCTAAACACTAGGTTTCTGGCCTCCCAGTCCAGTGCTTTC
Organism: Tonatia bakeri; assembly: GCA_004024845.1. Taxonomy (NCBI): domain Eukaryota; kingdom Metazoa; phylum Chordata; class Mammalia; order Chiroptera; family Phyllostomidae; genus Tonatia; species Tonatia bakeri. The sequence continues at coordinate 216,422 of PVIA01001387.1, forward strand.
TGCCACACCATCCTGCCTCTCTCTAACAACATCCCCTGTTCCAGAACCCAGGCCACAGCAAAACCTGAAATCCCATCCCATCCTGGCCTGCCAGGTGGGCTGGGAGGCAGGTGCAGAGGACAGCAATGTACCTTGAAGTTCATAAGAGCTTTTCACTCACATTCTGGAAGAAAATTCCTGGTTCTTTGGAGTCTGTCTGCTTATGGTCTTAATTACTTGCATGTACGAGATCTTGCAATCTGTGCCTGGGGACTCCTTGAATTGCAGATTAATATTCAACTAGCTGGAACAATCTTCAGAAGGAGGCTTGTGGTAATTAAGTTGGTTAGAGAACACTTCAAACTAACTTTTTTATAGAACACAAGTGCTGTAAATTACCTGCAGAGGGAAGACCAGTCCCTCCATGGTACTTTGTGGGAGTCTCAGGAGGCCAGACGCCTCATTCTGAGAAGAGGAGGGGTCCTTGGGGACCCCTTCCTAGGGGCTGCAGGACTGGGAAGAAAGAGGCGGAGAAGGAAGTGAAGGTGGGAACTGGGCTGGGAGTATTTGTCAGGCAGGTCACATCTGGGACTCAAGATCATCTTCCCCAAGACCCAGTGACTTGGTCCCAGAAGGAAGGGTGTCAGAGTGAAAGAAAGTGGCAGAGGGTGGGCATTTCAAAAGCAGAATGTAGCAAGTGAAAATACTGGGTCATATTTGGTCTTTTAAACAAAGATGGGGGGAGGAGCCTTGAAAAACTTGTCTAAAGCTGCAAGTATTTTAGGAAATTTCAGATACCAGTGCAAATCAATCTATGTATTTCAGATTAGGTGCTCTTATGGTTGTCTCATGCATGACTAACATAACACAATAGGGTGTGAAATTTGTCACAAGTGATTTGCTACTAATGTAGTACAAAGCTGATGAACAGTTCATTTTTCATGCTAACTAACAGAAGTGCCAAGATTGTAAGTACACGATAACTTCCCTCTGCATCATTTGCATCCCTAGATGTTTTCTTAAATGGGGGAGGATGGACGAGGTCCCACCACCAGAAGTCACTGAGACTGTCCAGAACCCACAACCAGCCTCTCGTGGCCCTCGCCCATGTGAGCAGCAGAGGGCACTACGTCTCGGTGGAATGAAGATGGATCATGAAGACACAGACACGGTCAGTGGTCCTCCAGCAGCTTCAGCTCCGGCCCCTTCAGTCAGGTGAGGACAGACGTTCTCAGGGACTGCTCTGCCAAGATTTGGCCACCACGAGATGCCAGAGCACCCTGAGGGAACAATGATGAGGGAGGAGGCTGAGGAGAAAGGTGGCATGGAGGAGGGTAGGGAGTAACTGAATCCTGACCGGGGAGGCCAGAAGCCCAGCTCCCTTCCTGAACATGCCACAGCTCAGCTGTGACTCTTGGACCAGATGTCTGCAGACCTCAGTTCCCTTGTCTGCCAAAATGGTATCGGGAGAAGGAAAAAGCAAGACGTGAGAAGCTGTGTGGGGCTACATATTTATGAGAATAAAGAGAAACTGGAGGCAGAACAGCATTGTGCCCAAGAACTCTAAGTTTCTTACAAGTTCCATCTCCAAAGAGCCTCATGTGACCTTGGCCAAGGCACTTGGCCAAGACCCTTAACTCCCCTGAGTCTCAGCTTCACCATCTGTAAAGTGGGAATGGTAACAGTACCTGTTTCATAGGACTGGGGTGAGGATTAGACAGGACAGTGCGTGTAAAGCCCGAGGTGCAGGCTGTGAGAATGGATCCCCAGCGGTTTTAGCTCTTATTATTAAACAACTTGAATGGCCCACAAGAGGGAACTGGTTAGGCAAATTGTGGTGTATCCATGGAATATTATGCAGTCATTCAACATGACAATTAGGGGGCAAGTGAGAGTGCTACGCCATGCTTTTGAGAAAAGAGAACAACATACCACATACCATATGTATACATTGTGATGATAACATAATATGTGCATAACGAGTAAATAGTGAGTAAAAATAAGGACTTTTTCCTCCTCAAGTTCTTTTTTTCAATATTACAAAGCAAGGGTGATGGGGGAGATGCTCCTGAGGGGCCCCAGGTCCAGGGTCCGGAGGCCTAGGAGCGCTCTCTGCACCCTCGTCAGCCCAAGGCCCGAGGCTGGACTCTCCCAATCCCAGGGCGCCTGGGGGTCCCATGGGTGCTGCACCCCAAAGCCGGAGCCGGGCATTGACGTGTTCTCAAGCGTCTGCCCAGGGAATGTCAAAGTGGCCTAACTGACTCCTCTTTTGCTTAATTTGCATCAATTGATTTCCTATTTTTAATTAATAATTCTAATTATGATGCAGCAAATTTAACCAATGGCCATGACTGAATTAATCAGGGTCTATTGATTGGGGCTGCAGAGTTATCCCACAGTTTCTGACATCATTGATTTCCTGTTGGGAACAAATAAGGAAAACACACGGAGGGCAGAAGTGGCTGTCATCTCTGTTGTGCCCTAAACTAGGCCTGCAAACACCTGCCCTTCCCCCACCCCCAGTGGCAACAGCTGCTGAGCTCGGGAGGCCCTGCTAGCCCTTGTTAGCTTCCCTAAGGAAGCAGGGCAGGTGACTGGTAACAGGCCTGCTTGTGAAGAGGCACGAGGTCGGGGCTCTGTTTAGAATCTGTTTACAATCCTGGTGCGTATCAGCGGGTACAGAGTACTCCCGCCTCACTGTCTCTTTTGTAGTCAGAACCCTGGATGTCCTCCTCTCTTGCCCTGACGCTTTATAATGAAGAAATCACAGTCCATGGAGGACCAGGATCTTGCCCAAGAGGGCCCACTGAGTCATTGCACAGCCAGAGCTGGAACTCGAGTCTTTGGCCTCCATGTCCATTCCTACCCACACGGAGCAGAAAGTGGGCTCAACTGTGCTGGGTGAGACTGACTTTGGGGCTGCAGAGGTCAGACTTTGTCATGTGCCTCCTTTCTCTGCCATGGGGCCCGTCACCAGGCCGGGAAGCTTGGAACCCAGTGTGGCCTGGGTGAGCCAGCCCTGTCCGTTCTTGACCTCACTCTCCCACCTGGGTTCTGTGCTTGGCTCCCATTATTAACCTCCTGGGCCTTGAGAATTCAGGCCTCCCACTCTCGCCCCAGGTCTCCAGACTCCACACCGGCTCTTCCTATCAACATGGTGACTTGTGGGACACCTCTGCAATCCCAGGTCATTGGGGATCCAGATGAAACCCCATAACTGGAGTGCCTTCTCTGTGCTGGGCACCTTACACATGTGATCCGATCTAATCTCCATGACTCACTGAAGAGCAGATCTATGGTGAAACTGAGGTTCAGAGAGGGAAAGTGGTTTGGCATATTCCCACAGCAAATAAGGGACAAAGATTTGAACATGGAACTATCTTTCTCCACAGCCACCATGATTTCTTTGTAGGAGAGAAAAAGGAAAGGAATCAGGAGGGGCAAGTAGCAGTGGGGACTGTACAACACAGTGAAGGGGTCCAGAAAGCACATCCGGTCACCAGCCAGAAGAGCGATTGCTGACCTTGGCATGGGGAAGGAGGTATAGGGGCTGAACAAGAGTAGTTTGATTTGGATACAAGATGGCTTAGGGTAAGCAAAGGGGCCAAGGGGGGTCATGGCTGGGAACAGGTGGGGACCAGATCATGGAGGACTTACGAATTCCAGGAAGAGAAATTGGATTCCCTTTTTGGGGCCAGTGAGAGTAGCTGCTGGCTTTGAACAGAGGAGATTTATAGCCAAGATGGTGGCTCAGGGACCCTGGCCTGATTGGGAGGGGTCTGAGTGGTGAGGCCTGATGAAGCAGACCCTTACCAAGTTACCTCAGTGGTCCGGGCACAAGCCAGGAAGACCAGGAAACAAGGCAGTAAGTGTCGGCAGGGATTGGGGGAACAGCAACACCAAGACTCAAGTAGGGTTGTAGCACCTGCAATTAATTAAATGTGGGGACTCCTAGACTCCCCACATTTTGGTGACTGGCATGTCAATATGATCTCATCCTTACTTTGATTACATCTGCAAAGACCCTTATTTCCAAATAAGGCCACATTTATAGGCTCCATGTGGACACAAGTTTTGGGGGACCCTGTTCAATCCAGCACATGGGGAAATAATACATTTGCCTCATTGGGTGGTTCCTTCCTAGGGCTATTAAGAGATGTCACTATGGGAACAACCACCTGACTTCCACTGTTCTTCTTCCAGGCACATTTTGCTCCAGAATTCCCAGGCAGGAAGCCTTAAGAAGACGATTTAGAAGGACAAATCCAGGAGGGACAATGACAGTCACCAAAAACTGCCCTGAGACTCCCCGGGCATCCCAGGAACAAGAACTGGGGATGCCCATCACTCATTAAGTACCCAGGGAACTCCCCTTCCCCCAACATGGAGATACTAAGTTCTATAAGAGGCAAGAGAATTAAAGCAGCAGAGAGGTCTCTTCTTTCATCTCCATGCACTTCCTGTCAGCATCACAGCACACGCAGCAACTGCAGCAAGTGGCAGAGATTAACTATGAGAACTAATAGCTCTCCCCAGAGAAACCACCACGTGGAGATGTGTGCCTCATGTTCACATTCCACTCTGGAACTTCCTGTTACCCCAGTCAGCGGGGTGCTCACGAATGCTTAGCAACCAGGTCTGCAGGAAAACCCCAAACAAATTCGCACTTGCCAATTCCCATGGTGTAAATGCCCCTACCACCGCGACTGCAAGCTACCAGTGTGAAATAACAGAACACAGAGTTGGGAGGGGATGAACACAACCAGCTGTCGTGAGCTGGTGTGAGCCAGCTCCAGAACACCCTGCACACAGTGACCCGGGACCAGGGAGCATGAGAAGGGGTCTACGCACACAATTCCCCTCCCCACCAGCCAGCACCCTTTTGGATGGCTCACCTTCGCAGTGGTTGTCAGCCAACTGACATGAATTTAGAGTCTGCAAAACTCTTAATAACCGAGGAGGTTATGCATTATTTGGGGAGCTGTGGTGCTGCGAAAGGTGCTCTGGGCTAGCTTTGGATCTCGGTTCTGCCACTTACTTGCTGTCTAGCTGGGGTAAGCCACACATAAACTCTTATTGAATGATGAATCATTCACTTATTCATTCATTCAACAATTACTGAATCTTCACTGTGATAAGACAATGGGGAGATAAAGAAGAAAAATAAAATAGTCCCTGGGTCTAGAAGCTCATAATTTGGTGGAGAAGAGAGCCACAGAAATAATAATATCATGGGGTAGGTACTGATTTCTTCAACCACGGGGTAAGGTCTACTCCAGAGAACAGAATGAGACCATACATAGAAAGCTGCCAACACAGTGCTTGGAACAGAGTAAGGGCTCAGGGAACATTTGTTAAACGGAGGAGAATGGGTCTGTGATGGAAAACAGTCAAATGGATGGCTCCAGTGAGGTGCTCTCCGTTTGTCAGAAGGCCAGGAGTCCCAGGGATCGTAAAGACAGTCTGGGAGGACGGTGAGGAGGCCCCCTTTGTCCCCTGGCCCTGAACCTCTGTTCATCCAGTGCGCCTCTTCTTTCCCTGTGCTGCTAAGGGGGTTGGGGGCAGGGAAGGGTGGGGGGCCGGGCAGGAGATCACTGTCCTTGTGACAGGAGACAGGCCCTTTGACATTTCTAGGCCTCAAATCATAGAATGAGATAGGGCCAAGAATGTGCTACTTATTTAGAAAATCATCTTTCCCTTCTATTTAGTTAATAACAACCCCCGCACACACTTTTTCTCAGCTTCAGTAATCATCAGCATATGGCCAATCCTGTTTCAGCTTATCCGTTCTCCCCCACTCCTGCCCCCTGTGTTTTTCTTTCAACGGTCAGCTAGGATCAGCTGAGTTATTGCTGCTACCCCCATTTCTCCAGGTCTGCTGGATACTCTCGCCGAGAACTTTCCCTGCAATACTCCGGGGCTACCACTAGGGAGCAGCAGGCTGTCTCGTTTACAAGGCTCCAGAATTTTATCTGAGATCAGAATCACAACACTGAATTTTCCAATAAACACAAACAATTCGTCATTCCATTTTGTTTTAAAAAAGAATCTCCTTCCTATCCATCCAATGTTTTTTTTTTCCTGGCAGCAAGGAGTTAAACAAAATTTAAACACAGTGACTCCTCTTAGCAACGCCCTTGACAACCTGCAACATTGACAAATTGTCTCTGATCCAAACTGTCTTTTCTTTAACAAAGCTTCCAGCTACAAATCCAAGTTGACAGCCGAATATCACCTTCAAAACACAAGTTAAATGAGTTATTATTTGTAAAGGGCTTAGAAAAGTCTCTAGTACATAGGAAGTGCTATACGAAGTATTTGAGGCTTTATTTATTTTCAAATTTCTAAGTCTTTTTTTTCCTGTTACACGGGAATGTAAATTTGTTTCAGCACTGCAGGCATTAGCAATGAATGAGTCTTCATTACTCTGGTTTAATTATCCAGCTCCCTGTGAATGGGGAAAGGGATGTCTGTGGGGACAGGAAGTTGTCCCAAAGGTGGCCTGGCTGGGCCCAGGCTGATTTCTCTCCTCCTCCCACACCTCCGACGGGGCAGACTGTGGCTCCCTCTGGTTCTCTCATGGTCACCTGACTCAGGGCTGAGCCAAATCCCTCCTAATTACAGGGATGTTGGACAGAGGTTATATGTATTTTTCTTTTCTATCTGAACTAAGCCAAGAAGAGCTGCTGGAGAGGCAGAGCAGTGTGAGCCCATCGATTAAATTATCATAAGCAGTAGGGGGCTGGAGGAGGGGAGGCCTCACAAGCCAGGTCCATTATTACTGCAATGAAGCCATCATCTGCCAGCAGTGCTGTCAGGCCCGGCAGAGATGGTCAGAGGGACAGGAGGCCTCGGTGCCCCCTCAGGGGACTGTTGGCATCTACAGGTCCTTGGCATGCTGCTAATGATGGTGACAGTAGTGACCACTTTAACCGCACTCCTTCTGTGTGCCACTGTTCCCTACTCTAGCACCTGAATGAGCGGGACTGTACCCATTTTCCGGGAGGGGAAACCGACACTCAGAAGCGCTAGGTCACACAGCTAGTCAACTAAAGAAGCTGGAACAGAGCCAGGTCTGTCTGGACGCCATGTTCCCTCTCAGAAACAGATTTTCTTATACTCTTGCCACCCTGGGTGCTGACCCTGCTTGTTGGACCCATCCTTGCTCCCCTTCTCAGAGTAAACCCTACCCCCAGGAGGTGCTTGCTTGTTCCCTGGTTCCTGAGGGGCACCCTTTCCTCAGCACCCACAGGCTCCACCTGCTAGGGTGCTCTGGCGGCTGAAGCCCAGGGGGCATTTTTGCGGCTGCCTGCCCCAGGCACAGAATGAGTCTGGGCTGGATTTTCTGTCTTCTGAGGCCTAGCAGTCAGGCCCATGCAGAGATGTGTCTCAGAGAGAGTGCTGGGTCTGTGGGGACTGTGGAGAATCTGATATGCCAGCCAGCCTGCAGAGTGCAGTAAGCCCTGGAGCCTGACCCCAGGTGTGACCAGACCTAAAGCCCAGGCAGAAAAAGGGATGAGACAGGCCCTTGGAGACAAGACTTGAGTGGGTTTCTAGGAAGGAAAAGAGCCCGGCTTTCAAACTTCTCTGGAGAGGGGCCTGTGGGGGTTGAAACAAGCAACAGCAGTCTGTGAAGGTGTGAGGAAGGGCACCGGGGGTGCCAGGATAGGTGCGATGGGGGGTAGGCTGGACAAGACCAGGGGTCAGGATGGAGCAGCCCAGGAGCTGCACCCAAGCACAGTACCCAGCAGGCCCCTCAGGCCTGAGTTGGTTCCCCAGGCCTTAGAGCACTGCCCGCAGGGCAAGGCTGCGTGGGTCCCAGGGGCAACGGTCAGGGACGGACAGAGAAGAAAGCCAGGGTCTGCTCATGGGAACATCTCCCTTGGGTGATGGACTGTCTAGTCTCAGTGACATGAAGCCCCCAGCACAGCACAGGGTCTGCCCCTCCATCTCATTCCAGTGACTGAGCAGGATGTGGACTACCCAGGAGGCACTGCCCAGTCGGGAGGGCCTTTTGCCTCATCTAACTGTGCCCCTGCAGGGCAGGTGACATCTTCTTGGCTCTCACCCCTGACTCTGGGAATAAGAGGGTGACCCGCAAGTGGCCCAGGGCTGGCCACCCTATGGTTTTGGTGGGGTGAATGCAGAATGGTGGGCGAACCCCTAATGCCCACCAAGGGCAGGGAGTAGAGATGGATAGCCCTGGTTTATCTGCTGAGTCAGCCAGCAGCCTGAGACCGTGTGTGACAGTGTGAGAGAGGGTGTGAGTGTGGAACTGTGAGAGTGTAAGACAAAGTGCTTGTGTGTGTAGCAGCAAATATACAGGTCGGGCACAAGTAGGTTTACAGTTGTGAGTACACGAAACAGCTCATTCTTGCATTATTATTTATCAATTAATGTATTATTTTCCATATGCACAACCGTAAACCTACTTTTGCAGCCCCCTGTATGTTTGTGAAACTGCAGGTGTGGGTGTTTCGGAGTGAGACTCGTGTGCGTGGTTGTGGAACGGCTCTAAGGGGAGGTTTGAGAAACAAAGAGACCTTCATAGTCGGGCAGACACGCAGAGCCAGAGGGATGCTGAGATCCAGAAAAATTCTGGAGCGGCAGAGGCTCCAGAGGGAGGCTGAGAACTGTAATAAAAGGAATGGATGTCTGTGAAGATGAAGAGACGAGAAAGAGACCGGCAGAAAAGTTGAGGAGGAGCATTGACAAGACAGCTGTTCCACAGAGAAGGCAGGGAGTCAGCTTGTCCCCTAGGTGGCACCCCCCTCAGCTGGAGTGGGAGGGTGGGCCTGACAGTAAGGCCTGTGGGACTTCAGTTCTGAATGCTGGCCTGGCCCTTATGATTATCCTGGGGGAGGGAGGAAGCCGAGGAAGGGGGAAAGTGCATGTGCTTGTGAACACGTGGCTAGCTTTGGTGGATAGGGCCTGTGTGTGTGAACCAGGAGCATGTCCTACAAAGGGGCCTTGACCAATTGCCCCCCATACCCACATCTCCCCACCCCTCAGTGGTCCTGGAGGCCACCTACAGCCCCCAGCATGCTCCTCGCTTGCCGAGCACCAATCCTGACATGACATGCTTATTCTGCTGACCTAAGTCTAATTTACTTGAGGGGGGAAAATCTTCCGTGGCACCCAAATCAAATCACTCAGGGAAGGAAGGGGGTTGAAAGGAACCAGGGGAAATAAATGTATTCAGCAAGTGTATTTTTATGCCAATAAAACTTGATTCAATAACCACCATGAATATTTCATTTGCAAGAGGCTGCCCCCTCCTCCTCCAGCCTGCACTGGTCTCAGGCCAATTTTACCCCATCCCCCTCCCTCTAGGCAGCAGGGGCCCCTGCACAGTGCCCCGGGGAACTCCCAGAGTAGATGAGGAACCGCAGGCCCCCTCCGCCTCCCAGCCTTCACCAGACCAGCTCCTCGGGTGGCCTGGCTGGGTTTCAAGAGAAAGGCGTTGTCCAGAGCCCAGGTTCGAATACTCGCATGAACACCGATTTGCTGTGTGACCTCGGTCACATTGTCTCACTCTCTGAGCCTCAATTCCTCTCCCTAACTTAACAACATTTGTATGAGGAAAAATAAAGATACTGTGGGTGTGAACAACTTTATGTATATCAGTTATTATTCTTCCTGGGGACTGAGAGCTAAGGTATGAGTTGTCCAGAAAATGGTAACCCCCCAAAAGCCACCCGCTTCTGGATCCATGCTTTGAAGCCATTGACACTGCTATCAGTCTCCTCTAACGCCCCATCCAGGCCATGCCACCTCCGGTAGGCAAATCTAGGCGGGACGAGGAGGGGAGAAACAGGGAAGCGGGGCAGCGGGCATCTGCTTTGGCAGCACAACAGCACCACCTCTTCCTTAGGCTCAGGCCCTGTGGAGTGGGTGGGGCCGATTCCATCCCTGGCCTCAGTAAAAGGGCACGTGACCAAAGCCTGGCCAATCAGAACATTCCACCCCCTGGTCACAGTGATTGGTTCTGGGATGGGCATGTGACCCAGCCAGACCAATGAGGCTCAATTCTGGGACTTTGGGCTGGTATCATCGGTTAAAAGGGGCTCTCTCTTCATCGGGGATGTTAGGCTGAGAGACAGTGCACCTGGGGCTGCTGGTGTCCATCTCAATAACTTGGGAATTCCTTGAGAAGAGAACACTTGAGAATGAGGCCAACACATGGAAAAACAGAGCCAAGGTGGAAACAGATTCCTGACATCATTTGAGCCCCATGATGCAACTGCGGCTAAATCACCAATACTTCTGTTCTTTTCAGTTACAAGAGGCAATATACCCCTTTTCTGCCTAAGCCACTTTAGGATGGGTTTCTGAAACTCGCAGTATAAAAGCACTGGTTAATGCCTGGGATCTGCATTTCTTTTCATTTCACTAATCAGAGTCTTCTTTCTCCCCTGGAAAATGGGGAAAGCTGTACATCAGATTGAAAGAAATGGTGTTACTTCATGCTGGCTGGTCCCCGTCCCCTCACCCCTGAGGTACCTTTAAGAATTCAGATGCAACCAGCAATCAGAGGCCGGAGTGCGGGCTGCCCTGAGGAATTCCCAGCATCCCTTAGGGAATTGGTGTCAGGTCCTGCAGGGACAACTCTTGGGGTCACCCCACCACTGCCTCCTGTGCAGCTCTGGCTCCTCAGTGTTGTCAGTAATCAACCAATCAGTCATCAAAGGTGTAGTGCAGGATGACTTCAGGGTCACGAAGCCTTGGGCAGGTCAGATGTCCTTCTGAGCCTGGTTTCCCATTAGTGATATGAGGGGGTCGGACACAGTGAATTCAAGCCCAGCTCTCACATCATTTATAGTTAGGAGTTTTTACTATGTTTTAGACACTTGGGGCAATAAAAACAAAGAAAGGATTCTGTCCTTGACCTCACAATTTCTTTGAGAATTTAAATAAAGAAAAAAAATCAGTGATGCTGTCCTCAAGGCAAAATCTGAAGTAGAGGAGAACTGGCCACGGGGGTCTGCAAGCTCCTTCCTGCCCTGATGATAATCCCTGAGGGGAAAGAGGCTGCATGGTCTCAAGGAGAGAGATACTCAGCAGCCAGCTCCAGGGGCCTTAAGCTCGAATGGTTTTTTCCAGGAGAGTCTGGCTATCAAAGGAGTTTCCCAGGTGTCCCCGCCTGTCCAAGCTGGCTTGGCCACGTGTGGAACCGAGACCCAGGTGAGCTGGTGTGAAATCTCAGGAGGAGGAGGGAGAGGGGAGGACAGGGGGGCACAGGTGCTGGTGAGGGCTCCTTTCCACAACTGTTCAGTTTCTCCCATTTGTAAGAGTTTGCAGATTTCAGAGTGGCTTTTGGCCAGAGGGAAAAATGTCTCTCCAGCGTCAGAGGGTGCAGTGCGGCAGGAGTTGGGGGTGGGGAGGTCCGGGAAAGGGCCGGCACTGGGGAAGACAGGTGTGGAGCGCTCTCCCATCAGCTGGGGATTAAGGACGTGGGGCAAGTGAGGAGGCCGGGGCTAGCTAGGCAGGTGGGTGGGTCTGGAGGGTCCATCAAAGTTCAGGATCAGGGACAAGCAACAGGTTGGGTATAAAGACCCTTGCAACCAGAGCAGAGTGCACTCAGTTTGCAAAATCTCCTCTTCCTCTTCTCATGTCAGTACTATCCAGGTAGCCCCGACTCTCAAGTCCACTAGAAGCCACTCTAGGTACTATCCTCCTACCAATTAATATCCTCTGGAACTAATTGGTCACCAAATTCTGGTGATCCTACTTCCCCCAAACTCCCTTGTGTCCCCCTCTGCGTGCCCACTCACCTTTGTCCAGGCCCCACCATTTTACAATGAACTCACTGCCGCTGCCCTCCTGGTGGTTCCCTGGACTTGGCCTCCAGCCCACTTGGTTCACCTGTAAAGTGAGAGGCTTGGCCGGGGTGGCTTCGCTGCTCCCATCCAGTGCTGACATTTATGACCAATGGTCTAAGGCAGCTCTGCTTTGACCACATTGCTCAGTCTCAGGCCCTTTTAAGAATCTAATGAAAGCTGCAGACTCTCCCTATCAAAATGCACACGCATACAGGCATGCCTTGTTTTATTCTGCTTCACAGATATTGCATTTTTGACAAATTGAAGGTAAGACCCTTCACCAGCAGAAAGCTTATGACTTGCTTGATTGCGATACTCAACTTTATTGCAGTGGTCTGAAACCAAACCTGCGATATCTCTGAGGTAAGCCTGCAGTTTCAAGGAGTGTATGGTTTTACAGGGGCCCAGGTCCACAGACTCCAGGTTAAGAATCTCTGTTTGAATTTCTAGGGCACCTGTGCTCAGAGAAAAGCCCAGATGGAGGTCCTATTCTTTCAGCGTCCTCTGGACAGTCTCCAGGGGTGGCTGCTTCCTGCCTTAAATTCCAGGCTGCAGTAAACTGCACACTGCCCATCGGCTCAGAGCCTGGGGCTGGAGCTTGCCTGGAAGAAGCAGGCTTGTATCCACCAGAGCCACTAGACGTGGCCCTGCAGGGTGACCCAATTTGTAGGAGGCCCAGCTGGGGCTGGAGAATGTAACCATGTGCCTCAGTCACATGCAGACCTAGTTAAAAGGCAGATTAATGGGTGGTCAGGTGTGAGGAAGTCAGCCAAGACGCCATGCTGAGGAACACAAGGCATTTGTTTGGGTCTCTAAGGCACTTTATGAATCCCTCCTTGCTGGCCTTTCTGAATGGAGAAGCCTCCCAAACACTTGCAGCCCTGGTTGCGAAAAGGCTCCTCTGTCTTCGCTCCCTGCAGAGTTCACAGAAATCCAAGTGGGGTCAGAGTTCCCCGGAGCGTGTGCGGAAGAAGAAAAGCAGCCGAATCAATGGGCTGGATTACAGACCCTGCCGCAGCGGGCAGATAATAGCAGCGAAGCACGGTTGCTCAGACCAAATGTCCTTGCCCCGCTCTGTAAGAAAGTGCCAATCACAGGGGATTAAAACCAGCTGGGGGCACACCTCCCCCTAAAAATGCCTGAGGCTGGGCTAGCAGCCAAGGATGGGGCTGGGCTGTGGGGAGGGCAGGATGGGCAGATGGGTGAGTGGAGGAGGCGGTACAGGCTGCCCTTGGCAGGCTGAGGGTGGAGGAGGCTGGCGCCGGCACCAGAGCAACAAAAGCTTGGGACGAGCGGATGGAGGCCGCTAAAACAAGCAAGGAGGGGGACAGAAGGCTCTGGGTGGGGCTGGATTATTCCTTGGGAGTGGGGGCTGTGAACAGAGTTGGGAGCCAGACTCTGAATCTTGCTGACCCAGCACCGTCTGTGCTTCTGGAGCCCAAGTCAAACGCTGGAAGAATTCTTTCAAGAGCCACAGAGCCTCCCAAAGCACCAGACTTCTAATAGAATGCAGGTGCCCCGGAGCGCATGGTTGCCCAGAACAAACCCCCTCACGCGGGCAGCCCCACCCTCTCGAGAATTCTGAGCCTGTCACTCTGGGGCTCCTGAGCCTCACTGGGAGCCCAGGGGGCGGGCTCATACCACTGGGTCTGCACCAGGGAGGACACCAAGGCCTGGAAAGAAATGACTCTCCAAGAGTCACAGAGCTGGCAGGGGCACCCCCACGAGCCCTGGTTTTCTTGTTTGTGAACCAAGTATGGCTCACGGAAAGGACGGTGAGTGCTGGCAGTCCCTGGGTGCCAGGCTCTGCGTCAAGCCCTCGAGGTGTGTCATGTCGTGGATTTGTTTCAATCATGTTGTAGGCTCATGTTATCACCCCATTTTGCAGAGGCGAGTAACTTGCCTAAGGTCGCCCAGTGTGCAAGTGGACAAGCCACAATTTGAACCTGGTGGATGTGGCTTTGGACCTTGTGAAAATCAAATGTGAAGGGGTTTTGTAAACTGCTTTGTGGGTGTCCCTTATCAGTGCTGGGACTGGGCAAGGGTCCTGTGCCCAGGACCCTTGGGCGGGTTGGTAGGGGTGCGTTGCAGGCGGTCCCTCCCTGGGATTCGGCCTCCCATCACTCCTGCTCATGGCCTTGGAGGAAAATCTTCGATGAGAGGGGATTTTCTGTCCCTCCGAGATCAAAGCCTGGCAGGGAGTGAGCCCCCTCACTGGATAATGAAGATGAATCCCAGCCAGGTCTGCCCAGAAAGAACGTTAACTAAATGAAGACGGCAGTTCTGTGACTTTGGAGTTTGTACCGGGGCCAAATTGAGCTCTCACTTCCAGCATGTGGATGAAAAACTTGGGCCTGTGCCCAAGAAAGGGGGACGAAACACACACACACACACACACAAACACACACACACACACACACTCATTCTTTTACTCCCCACCCCCACCTCAGGGAGTGGCTGGACCCCTCCTGGCCCACTCTAGCTAGGTTGATTGAAACAAATTCCAGGCCCCTCACTCAGCCTAAAGGCAGGAGGAGAGGGTAGGGGAGGGCCTGGTATGGAGAAATCGCAAATGTGAGGGGCTCGATGCAATGGGGGCCCACCAGGTCTCCTGTCCTTAACCTGAGGACAAGGGAATCATGGTGGAGTCAGCCTGGGTTCAAGTCTATCTCTTACAAACTTAAGTGACCTTGAATTAAAAATCTCCAAGCCTCAAATTCTCAATCTCTATAGTGGGAATGACATCAGATCCAAGCTGGGCGGTGCTGTGTGAATTGTTAGGTGATGGCTAGCCTTTGCCTTCAGGCCTCTCAGAGCTCCCCAAACCAGCACCGCCCCCCACCACACCCACTGCCTTGCAGGCCTAAGCTTTTTCCAACTTCTGATGGAAGCACCTCCTGCCCAGGTTCCAGAGTCAACCTCTCTACACCCACGACGATTGGGAATTCCCGGGCCACCTAGTCCCTGAAATAACTAACAACTGTGATCCCAACAGTGCAGTGCATTACACTGAATACTTCGAAGGAGAACATGGAGGTGGGGCAGGGGGGTGGCGTGGGGACGTGTCAGGTGAGAGAGGCCTGACCAGAATTGGTTAGGATGTCCAGGACATTCCCTCACCGTGGCTGCGCATCAGAATCACCTGGGGGAACCTACCTAAGTCCATGCTGAGGTCCAGCCTCAGATCTTCATTCGGATCTCTAGCAGAGGGTGTGGGCGGGGGATTTTTTTTTTCTCCAAAGCTCCCCAAGTGATGCTAATGTGCAGGCAGCATGCAGAACCTCTGCCTAGCGACAAGGCTTTTTGAGCTTTAGTGTGTGTGAGAATCACTGGGGATCTTGTTAAAATGCAGATTCTGACTCAGGAGTTCTGAGTGGAGCCCGAGAGTCTGTGTTTGCAACAGGCTCTGGTGATGCAGCGAGCACACTTGGAGTAGCACTGCCCTGCTCAAGGCACCCGGGCTTTGCCATCTTCACTCCTTGCCAGCCCTAGGATGCTTCCGCCCTGTGTGCGCTCTCCGTCCACACTTGTGGAACTTAATGCAGCATCACTGAGACAGCAATAGATTTGGAGCCTGATGGCCTGTACTTGAATCCTGGTTTTATTGTTCCAGCTCTGTGGATTAGGGCAAGGCTCTTATCAACCATGGCCCTCAGTATTGGCATCTGTACAATAGGTATGCTGTTAGTGCCCCATGAGCCTACAGGATCAGTGGGAAAATAAGCTGACATCGTGCGTATGTATTAAATGGATATTGGTACTCTTGTTTCTTCTTCTTTTACCTGCCACTGAAGGGCACACATGGCACATGTCCCACCCCCAATGACTTCTTAGAACCTCTAATCTGGCTAATTATCCCTGGAAACCCTCATGCCCTAGCACCCCTACATGCCTGAAATTGAGTGCATCCTGGACATGCTAGCTCTGAAGACCCTTCTCAGCCTCCCCACCCAGCTCCAAAGCCCTGGTCAGGCCAGAAGGCTCGCTCAGAAACAAGCAACATCTCAGATTTATAAACACACAGACTCAGAGGACCTGGGTTCAAATCCAGACTTTGCCTCTTCCAGCCAAGGCTGAGCCCACATCTGAGCTCCCAGCAACCCTCAGAAACAACCAGCCTCCCAACTGCCCTCTTCTGCGGCAGCCCTGGGCTGTGGTGGCTGCACACCAGTGTCTCTTCAGGCTGACCAGGCCTGCAGGAAGGAGGGGGGCGGGCAGGAAGGGGGGCAGGTGAACAGGGCATGGCACCATAAGGCCGCCCCTCCTTCTCCATCACTCTGAATCAGAACCATTTGCTGAGACAATGGGGGACACTTGTTCTCCCCCTTTCACACTGGCAGAGCCTCAACTCCAGCATCTGTTCCACTGAGGGCCCCCCCCCCATTCTGTCCACCTTAACTCAGGGGGCCACAGCTTCCGCAGTGTCGCGGCACTACGGTTTCAAGTGAGCAGGGTTTGGGTGGGGGTGGCAAGAATCTACCTTTCTTTTTTTTTTTTAAGTTCCCCATGGTGCCAATCCATGGTCAGGACTAAGGATCACTGCTGTCTACACTATCCTCTCCCCATGCCGATGCCCATTGGGAAGTACTGGGTTTAGAACGAGAAATCCCAGGTCGAGTTCTGGCTCTGCACCTTAAACTGTGGCCTAATAGGGTCACTCAGCAGAGCTGGGACTCTCATCTGCAAAATGCAGATGGGGAAGCCGATGGTCTTGGAGGAGTATTCAGGGTGGAAAAAGATCAGGAACGTGGAAACACTTTGAAAAGATGGGCTACCATACAAGTGAACTGAGAATGGTGGTGCTAGGTCACACGTTGCCATCCTCCTATGGTCCCTGCCTCAAAACTGCCCCAGGCCCAGTCATCCAGGGCCACCACCGTCCCTCTAAGTGTCCCTGGCCTGACGGTGCAGGCTTCCCCTGCTGGCTGCCCCTCACCTTTGCAGCTCACTCCCTTCTGGCCTCCATCCCAGTCCCTAGCACACACACCTCCACGCCTTTGCTCGAGCTATAACCTCTGCACGGGCTGCCCTCTTTGTCTTCTCAGGTTCAAAGCTCAGGCCTCTTTCCAGGGCCACCCCAGTGGCATCTTCTCCAGGAAGACTTCTCTTACAGTGCCCAGTCTCCTCTTCCTGGCCGCCATTTGTGTGGAAGCCTGCACTGGACCGTGAGCTCCCTGAGGACCAGGACCCTGTCTTGGCAGCTTTGTAGCCCTACAGCACCGAGCACAGATGCCGGCGCACAGCGAGTACCCAACAAAAGTCATTTGTAACACAGAAAATGTGGACCCCGGCTAGAAAGCCAGTAAATGCAAAGTAATACAACATGGAGGTCCTATTTTATACTTCCCAAATTAGCAATTTAGGGAAAAAATGATAACATGCACCATTGACAATATTATGTTGAAATTGGCACACACATCACTGATAATGTTGGAAATTGGAGTGACCATTTTGGAAAGCAATATGGCAATATATAATCAAGGGTTATAAAAATGCTCATTCACTTTGACCCAGTAATCCCACTCTTAATGTTGTATACAAAGGCAATCACTCAAAAGAATAACAAGCGTTATATATGCATGAAGATATTCATTGCAACATTATCTATAATAGCCCCAAACGGAAAACAACCTCAATGTTCAACAATAGGGGAACTGTTAAGTAAATTATGGTATATAAACTCAACAAACTATTCCTCAGCCATTTAAAATATTTATAAAACTATGTAACATGGAAAAATGCTTACGGTAAAATGTAAAATAAAAAACACAGAATGTAAGATTCTAGGCACATTTTAACTATATAATAAAAATGTAGGCATGCTGACAAGGATCAGAAGGGACCAAGCAAAATGAAATTAATTATTGTGTTAAGGTGGTAGGACTAGAGCTGATTTACTTTTATTATTTTTAAACATTTCCTGTAAGATTGTTATAATGCCATATTCACAATGCAGAAGTTATGTAGCCAAGTAATAAGTGCTTGTAGAATGCGCGTGAGAAGAGGGAGATGGGGCGAGCGGCGCGGTGTGGGGCACGGCTCTGGGTCCAGCTTCGTCTCTGTTCCCTGTGGTCCAGGGGGTTCTGGATGGGGCTGTGCCTTAGGAAGACGTGGCCGGGTGAACACAGAATTACCCTGCCTTTTCAGATGCTCCTAAATGATTTGGGGTGCCTTCTGGGGAAGGTTAGATTTTCTCAGTTTCCCAGAAGCCCTTGCCGCCCTGCTGTAAACCTAGGAGGTCTGGGTCAGAGGGCTTCAGAGGACATTGAAGTTCAAGGGGCTGATGGCACACATGGTCTCCCTCCCAGGGCCTCACCCACAGGAGACAGGCTGAGCGTGATGAAGAATGAGAAAGCTCTCTTTCCACACTCACCTATCCCCACCTCTAAGCATAGAGAATCCACCTCCTGTGTGATGGAGACAGTTCCAGTTTCACCGGCTACCCTGGCATAATTATTAATAGCTCCTTTGAGTCTCCAGAGTGTCCCAGTTGAGACACGGTCACATCACCCCAACTGAATTAGGGCAGGACAAATAGGAGAGGAAAGGTTGCTCCTGTGCCTGATGAACAGGGTAGAGCGTGTCTTTCTCCTGGGAAGCGCAGACTAGAAATGTTTCAGGTGGGCCTGGTTCCCTATTTCATAGCTCCTGTAAGCTGTCCTGTCCTGGGCACCTTGTGGGGGTCCCCATGCCTTCACTGGCCCCTGCCTGCAGCAGTGTCCCCTGCCTGCATCTCCGTACCACCATTAGCACCCTCTTGGGGGTCCTGGCTTCCAATGGCTGTGTCTGTCCCTTTTGTGTTCTTCTAGGCTGAGTGTCCCTTTCCCCCTCTGGACCTCTTCCTACTGACAGATTTTTCATTTCAATCAGGTCTACTTTCCTGGGTCCCCAGCCCCAGCTCATCCTCTGCGGAGCCCATCGAGTCCCTTTTTCTATTTCTGAGGACATTTTTCATCCGTCCTCTCTGCAACCGATGTTATCTCAGTGCTAAACGGGATCATAATTCTGCCCAATGTCATGGGAATTCCTAGCAATCTATTGTTTCTGACAGTGACAAAGCCCTTCAGGCTCAGAGAAGTGAGCACACACTCACAGATGGATTTGGGCACTACTTTTCATGTGCCCACGCCACACGTCTGCGGTACATATTACATACACGCCGCAGGCAAAATCGCGGCATTCACACCACACGTCCAGCAGACACCACATTCCCCCATAACATACACTACATATATGTCATGAATTTAGCAGGTAATGTCCACCCTCCAAAGACTCATGCTATGCAAACAACACACATGACACATATTCCACATATGCTGAGTACACTCCTCAGACCATGTATCCATGACACACTCACCGCCCCCCGCCCACACACACAGTGAAGGCTTTGGGGCTCCTGCAGTGTCCAGATCCTGCTCAGGGGAAAATGCTCAGTTCTTACCACAGTGGCCATGTCCCCCACCAAGCCGCACAAGGACTTCCGCGAAGAGCGTTCATTACTGCTAACGCACATTACACGCCTAATTAGTTCCCGGGCCTGGTGTGCGGGTCGGACCCAGAGCCTGATTTCCACTCAGAGAAAAACGTGGAGAGCTAGAGGGAGCATGTGCTGGGTTAGGTGGACTTAGGGCCCACTCGTGTTTGCCCATCCTGTTGCCAAACCCCAACCACTGGGGTGATCCGCCTGACGGGAGAACAGCAGACCCTGTCCAAGTAGGGGAAAGCTGGGTCTCTTTTCTGACTGCCTTTCTGAAGCACCAAGACCACATCCTCAAAGTTACAAGCATCTTTTGATGGTTTCCATGCTCTATCCGAGTAAAGGTCCCTTCACTTCTTCCTGGAGAAGAGCCCCTTCCGGGCACCCATTCCCATGCACTACCCCAACGTGTGGCTCCATCTGTGCACAGTCAGAACCTCGCAGGCTGGGGCTGGCTCCCCTCCCTCAGGTACAGCCTGGGGGGTGGGGGAGGCCTGGGTGCAGGGTGGGCAAACACCCCTTTCTGATTGCCACGGTCTCCTCCACCAGGCCTGGGCTGAGGCTCTCCCTCACCCACCACCCCACCCCCAACAGATCAGAGGTGGCGTGGAGGGTGGGAAGTATGTGCCATTTTAAGAGAAGGGCTCTGACCCCATTCAGCAGTGTTCTGGGGGCTGAGGGGTGACCATCCACATGCAAATCATCAACAGGGGGTAAGGGAAGAGCGGAAGAGACAGTGAGCTTTGGCACGGAGCCAACCTGGACTCAAATCCACATTGTGCCACCCATTAAACACGTGACCTTGGACAACTGCTGGTCTTCTCTGGGCCTTAGTTTCCAAATGTGTAACATGGGACAATAATAGTGCATTCCTCAAGGGGTTGTTGTTGTGAATTAAATGAACTGATGTGCAAAGAGTGTAACACAAAGTGCTTCGCACAGAATGAGAACTTGTTAGGAAGTAGTACGAAGTTTTTTTTTTTAATTTTTAAAGATTTTATTTATTTATTTTTAGAGAGAAGAGAAGGGAGGGAGAAAGAGAGGGGGAGAAACATCAATGTGTGTTTGCCTCTTGTGTGCCCCCTACTGGGGACCTGGCCCACAACCCAGGCACGTGCCCTGACTGGGAATTGAACTGGCAATTCTTTGGTTCGAAGCCCACACTCAATCCACTGAGCCACACCAGCCAGGGCCAAAGTTGTCTTATAATTGATATTTATTATTATTATTATTATTATTATTATTATTATTATTATTTCTACTGCTGCTGCTCCTGCTCCTGTGCTGGAGTTAAACTCCTTGGCACTGAACACCCCCTGCGATGTGGCCTCCACTGTGTATTTAACCTTTAGATCCCAACACAACTGTTTCCCTCAACTGAACTGGGCTGGTCTCCCACGCTCATGCCCACCTCCGAGCCTTTGTGTATGAGGTCCCCTGGCCAGAGAGGCCCTCCCTCCACTGTCTAGCCAAATTGTACCGCTCCCTCAAAGCCAAAGCTCTTGCCTGACTTCCACCATGAGCCATCCCCTCCCATCACTCATACTGAGGTTCTTCCAGGAGCATTTCTTCGATGTTTACTATTATGGACTATTTTAAATAAACAAAAAGTAATGAAACAAATACCCATGTACCCCCCACTTAGCTTGGAAAAGAAAAGACAAATCACAGATGCAACTGAAACCTCCCGGTTCCCTCCTGATTGTGATTCACTGTGCCTTCCAGAGGCAGCGGCCTCCCGAAAGTGACGTTCATCACTGTCAGGAGTGTCTGCGGGTTTTACCTCATCTATCTCCCTACCAATATAAGTTGTAGCTTTGCATCTTAAGCTTGACACACATGTGTGGAATCTGTAGCAGGCTC
Organism: Tonatia bakeri; assembly: GCA_004024845.1. Classification (NCBI taxonomy): domain Eukaryota; kingdom Metazoa; phylum Chordata; class Mammalia; order Chiroptera; family Phyllostomidae; genus Tonatia; species Tonatia bakeri. The sequence continues at coordinate 237,563 of PVIA01001387.1, forward strand.
CCTGGTACCCAGCACCACACGCCCACAGCTGTTTTGCTTTCAGTGTGGCTGTGGGGACCACGCAGGGAACCCTGCCCCCTCCCATAGCAGCCCTGTCACCTCTGCTTTCGTGCCTCGGGGCTTTCTCCCTAGGCCTGGAGGGCTGCTCAGCCTGTGCAGACACAGCTGGAGGGACCAGGGGCTGGCATCTGGGGAACAACCCCAACCAGTGGGGGACAAGAGCTGGTGGATTAAACACCCCGGTTCCCTCATCAGAGGCCATCTCCCACGTGCATGCTACCTGGCCCCTCAGAGGGCCTACCACTGCCCCATAGCGGTCTGCTCAACAATCCATCTCTCTCCACCCTTTCACATTTTTTTCTTTCAATTTTATTTGTATTGGTGTCTGGTGTACAGCCCAGTGGTCACACAATCATATACTTTATGTTGAGTTCCCCTCGATGTTTCCAGTAGCCAACTGGCACCCACATGGCCACTGCAACATTACTGACCATATTCCCTCTGCTCTACTCCACACCCCGTGACTATTTTAATTTCAAGAAATTTCTGTTGAATTTATTGGGGTGACACTGATTAATAAAATGATATAGGCTTCAATTATACAATTTTATAATACATCATCTATATGTTGTATTGTGTGTTCGCCACCCCAAGTCAAGTCTCCTTCCATCATCATTTATTCTCCCTTTACCCTCTTCTAACTGTCCCCGACAATTTTGCAACTACCAATATGTTCTTCTTAACCCCTTCACCTCTTACGCCCAGTCCCCTAATCCCCCTCCCCTCTGGCAACCACCAGTCTGTTCTCTGTGTCTATGAGTTTGTTTCCATTCTGTTTGTTCATTTATCTTGTTCTTTAGATTTCCCATATGAGTGAAACCGTATGGTATTTGTCTTTCTCTGACTGACTTATTTCACTTAGCATAATAATCTCCAGGTCCATCATGCTGTCACAAAAAGTAAGATTCCTTCTCGTGGCCAAGGAATATTTCACTGTATAATTGTACCCCAGCTTTTGTATCCACTTGTCTATTGATGGACACTTGGGTTGCTTTCAATTCTTGGTTATTGTAAATAACACTGCAATGAACGTAGGGGTGCATATATTCCTTCAAATTAGTGTTTTGGGTTTCTTTGGATGAATCCCCAGAAGTAGAATCACTGGGTAATAAGACAATTTCATTTTTTATTTTTCAAGAAAATGACATGTGCGTTTCCACAGTGGCTGCACTGACCCTCAGTGGGTCCAGCGGTGGGCCCTCTGAGGGACCAGGCAGCATGCACGGGGGAGATGGTACACGAGGGTTCCCCTCTCTCCTTGCCATTTGTGGATTTGCTAGTGACATCTATTCTGACAGGTGTGATGTGACGTCTTGTGTGGTTTCACACATATACCGTGTTTGTGATGGGAAGAATTAACATAATTAAAATGTCCACACTACCCAAAGCAGTGTATAAACTCAGTGCAATTCCTATCAAAATGAGAATGGTGTATTTCACAGAACTAGAACAAATAATCCAAAAACTTATATGGAACCACACAGACACACACACACAAAACCCAATATCCTCAGCAATATTGAGAAGAAAAGAACAAAGTTGGAAGCATCATGCTACTTCATATCAAACTACACTATAAGCCCATAGTGATCAAAACAGCATGGTACTGGCGTAAAAACAAACATATAGATCAAGGGACAGAATGGAGAGCCCAGAAGTAAACCCATGTCTTTATGGTCAATTAATATTTGACAGAGGAGGCAAGAGCATACAACGGAGTAAAGACAGTCTCTTCAATAAATGGTGCCAGGAAAACTGGACATATACAAGCAAAAAAGTGAAACTAGACCACCTCCTTACACCATATACAAGAAGAAATTCAAAACGGATTAAAGATTTAAATGTAAGACTCAAACCCATAAAAATCCTAACAGAAAACATAGGCAATAAAATCTTGGACTTCTCTCTTAGCAATATTGTTTCTGCTCTATCTCCTCAGGGAGGGGAAACAAAAGAAAAACTAAACAAGTGGGCGACATCAAACTTAAAACTTTTGCACAGCAAAGGGAACCATCTACAACACAAAAAACGACCTACTAAATGAGAGAACATATTTGCCAATGATGCACCTGATAAGGGGCTAATATCCGAAACTTATTAAGAACTCATATTATTAAAACACAAACAATCCAATTAAAAAATGGGCAGCGGCCTTGAAGAGACAATTCTCCAAAGAGGGCATACAGGTGGGCAATAGACATGAAAAGATGCTCGACGTCACTCATCATCAGAGTAATCCCCTTCTAACTGGCTTTCTCGTCCCTGTGCCCTTCTCCTGATCCCTCCTGGCTAAGCTCCCAAAGCACTGCCCTGCATGCAGGCCCTGCTTTTGCAGAGCCCAGGCTACAACAGGACAGTCGGCCCGCTCTATCTGCAGTTTTCACATCTATGGATTCAACTAACTGTGGATTAAAAATATTTCTAAAAAAGCAAAACTTTATTTGTCATGCGCCAAGCACCACGATGAGTCCACGTGAATAAAGTGGTGTGTAGGCACACTCTGCTGTAGCCTGTGTGCAAATACAAGTTATATGCAACTACTATGCCTTTTTGAATACGGGACTTGAGCATCCACAGATTTAGGTATCTGCAGGGTCCTGGAACCAGTCCCCAGTGAACAGTGAGGGACAACCGTATTGCTTTTGCATTCCGTACGCCTTTAGAGAATTACCCGTGTTGTTACCTACAGCTCTAGTTCATTCATTTCCACAGCTGCACAGAAGGAACAGGTCTGAGTGCTCGGTCCGTCTCCGGCTGATGGACACTTGTGTGGCCTGCAGTGTTCCTCTGTCACAAACCGTGCTGCGGTGTGCCTCGCCGCCCATGTTTCCTGACAGTGCTGGTGGTTTCCACCAGGCTCTCTGGTCCCCCAGTTACGTTCTGACTTGAGCTGCCATTCAGCTCTTCAGAGTCCACATCTCCCTACTTAAAGGGAAACCACCACGAGGCCGAGGAAGGAGGCAGAAGGAAGGAAACTAATTCACCAAATAAACTCAGAGAGGAGCTGGTGAACTTCAACCCAAGCTGGATCCAGCTGGATACCCGGCGGGATATTGCCATCGACTCTCAAATGATCATTCATTCATTCATACAGTATTTCTGTCGCAGGCACATTAAATGAAATCACAGGCCTCCATCAACCTCCCCTCCACTTTTCTCTCTCCAGTTTCTCCCTACATTTCATTCTTCTCACCTCCTCCTCTCCCTCTTTTTTTCTTTCCTGCCTCCCCAGCGGTCCCTGTAGGCCCTGGGACCATCCTGCAGAAGTCCAGAGGCAAAGGCTGCCTGGGCCCCACCCCTGTGCAGCACGGGTGGGCCTGTCAGCATCACCAGCAATAACCTAAGCTATTTCTTAGAACAACATGCTGGTACCGATAGTTCACGGCCTGTTAACCTGTTGGCAGGCCATCTGCAATTCCAGGTTTTGCTGCTGGTCAGGTCTGGCTCGCTCTGCTGGGTGGGTAAGCAAGACATACTCCCAGCAGCAACCAGCCCTCCGATCTAAACACACGTGTTCTGGGAAGGCTTCCTTGGCTCTCCCAGACACCAAATCCTGTAGTACTTAGCATTCTATCTCATACTTGCCATGAGTCAATGACTCAATAAGCATTTATTAAGCACCTACGAGAGCCAGGAGATGAATGACTCGATATCTGACAAAATGAGTCTGCCAGTTTTCATACCTGAGCTTTGCTATCTTTTTGGTGGCTGGCTTCAGACAGTTTCCTCAGGGACAACCCCCACCTCACAGAGTTGTGGTGAGGACAAAACGAGTCCTATGTAAGTACCTAGACCAGTGCCTGACCTGCAGTTAGTGCTCCTTGAGGGTTAGCTGTGACAGCCTGGTTTCACCCACCCCCATAACCGGGTGGGGGAGGGGTGGGGAAGAGGGACGTGCTCACACTCAGCAAAGAGATCTTCCATCAGAGCAGCAGAGAAATGCCCAGTCCCTTGCAGGCCTCTCCCCTCATGCTGGGGGCCCTTGGCAGTCGGGGACTGAACCTCCCTGTGAAGTGGAGAAAAGCAAGTTCGCCTCCCTCAGCAGATGGAGGGTGTCCAGGGCTGGGAACAAGGTCCTCAGCAGCCTGACTGTGGCCCTCAGGGTCTGGCCCAGGGCTGCGTTCGGGGGTCCACTGTCCCCCAGAGGGGAACACCTGTCAGGGGCATGGACAGGAGGTACCCTCCACCTGACACCCCCACAGCTGCACCAGACCTGGAGGTTTAAGCGATGAATAGGGCGCAACTTGCAAAAAAATTCTTTTATTATGAGCTAATAGCAGCACTTTCCAAAGCAGTTTTATATGCAATAAAACTTTTTTATTATCTTAGTCTTGGCTTGGAGAGGCAGAAAAGATGACAAACCCAGAACCAGGGAGAGAAAGAAAGAAGTAATTAACAAGACTGATAATGAAAACTTCCTAAGAGGGTCAGGGAGGATACAGTGAGGCACGCATGTGGTTTCTCTTCAAAGACGGGGTGACAGAGAGACGGGGCGTCTACGTCCAGGTTCGGGGGGTGGTGTTTAAACTCTGGTATGGAGAAGAGAGCAGGGCCCAGGGGATAGCTGCTGCTTCTCCCGGCTTTGCTATTTGGCCACAGGCACGTCACTGCCTCTGAGCACAGTCTTCTCCTCTGTAACATGGGGAGATGTTGGAGGGGATGATCCCCAAGTCCCCTCTGTGGCTGACGCTTTGCATCTTTGTGTTAAAATCCATTTTTCAGCCGTTCTTCTTCGTTCACACTGGGGACAAGATAGTTTCGTTTGGCACAAAATTTTGTTTAACCGAGCCGTTTCAAGCACATCCTGTCAGAACATGGAAAATGTGCCAGGAGAACATTATCATCTCCATTTTACAGATGGGAAAACTGAGGACCAGAGGAGCTAGGTCACCACTGCTTCCATTACAGCTACTACCAGCTCACGGTCACACCTACTAGGGAACAGAGACCAGGCTGGACTGAGGTTCTGCCTCCAAGCCTGTGCTCTTCCCACCACGTGACATCGTTTCTCAGAGTAGATGATGGGGGAGAGAGCTACGTTCACTAATCCATCACCTGGGTCTCACTGGCACCTGTGCGGAGCAGCTCCTGAATCTGACACAGGAGGGAAAAATAGAAATGGGAGCAGCAAGGAAGGCTTCCTTTAACCCTTCAGCACCTGCGGGGCTTAGCAGCTCATTCCCGCACCCAGTCCTGCCGGTGCCCTCAGGCCGGGGCAACGGTTCCAGAGCGTGGGCCCCGGGCAGCAGTGCCAGTACGGGACTCTCCTGCAAGCTCCCTGGAAATGCACAGTCTCAGGTTCCACCTCAGGCCTGCTGATGAGAAATGAATGATAAATGGGTCCCTTTTATACAAGGTAATGAGGTGGCTACCTATGTGATATAGTTTTAAGAATTAATTTTAGGAATGAATATCAATCATAGCCCCACTGACAAACATCTGCCTTGGGCAGATGGGAGGAGAGGCAGAAGAGGGAGAGAAGCTTTCACTCCGCAGGGAGGAGGCCGGCAGGACGAATGTCCCAGGGGCGGGACCACAGCCACACACCAGCTCGGAGAGGTGGTGCAGATGCCTTATTCAGAGCGGGTGTGGACAGCCGTGGGAAGGGGGATGCGGGAGTTCAGTGTTCCCCGCATGGCACCTCACTCCAGCCTGCGAGCCAAACCTCCTGACCGGGGACAAGGGAAGAAAGTGGACATGCGTGGTGGCTTTCTGAGGCGCTTAGTAAGCACCGAGCTAGACATTTCACTTTCATTTAGTTTAGTTCTCACACGTGAAGAGTAGGCGGCGTTATCCCTACTTTAAGGTTGGAGAAAGGCGCCCAGTGAACTCACATAGTCTGCCCAAGTGGCTCCATAGTGTTTGAGTTTACACCCGTGATTTCAAAACCCCCGCCCTGCTCTCTTTGCTGAATTTCAGTAGCTAGAATGCCAGCTCCGCCCCAAAGCCTGGAACCTGCAGAGAGGGCACAGCTGAGCAATCTGGCTGGGGGTTCTGGGCTGTCAGATGGACACGAGGTGAGAGCCAGCTCTCTCCGATCTCTGCATAGCGAACCCCCCCACGTTCCAGTGAGGGTGTCGGAGCTTCTGGTCTTTTAATGTTCACGAAGGCTTAACAGAAGGTAATGCCCAATGTGGGATCAGAGGGGCTTAGAGCCCAACGGGGGAGACAGCGGTAATCCAGCTGAAACAGTTCCTAGTGCCAGACAGGAAGTGGCTGCTTAGTGATTCGGGGAGGGGAGAGAGAGATGTGCATGACCTGGCGTGGTTTGGGTGTGGCGCTGCAGAAAGTCTAGCACTTCAGACTGGCTCTCCCTCAGGCCTCTAACCCCATTCCAGAGGTTCCACGGACGCTTCCCCACCTCTTTCCCAGACCATAATTATCTTTTAATGGCACACATTAATGCAGATCGGGTACGTGGGCAGTATGTTTCACAGTGGACATGCCCTCAGTCCTCCAGGTAGTGCCCCTGGAGCCCGGCGAGGTGGGACAGGTGCTCGTCAGAGGCGGTGATGAGGGAGGTCGAGGCTGAGGGCTGGTTATGTGGGCGCCAAGGTGGCAGCTCCGAGGGGGGGTCTGGAGAGGACACACAGGGAGGGAAGCTGAGGGTGTCCTGGAGTATCTTGCCCATCTCTCTCCTGGGCACTCCTGCCGCTGCTCAGCACTGCGCATTCCCATGCCTCCGAACCCTTCAAGACGGACGCTCCAGAGAATGAGGAAACAGGACCACAAGTGTGGTTGTGTGAATTGTGCGCTCACTGCTCGAGGTGCCCGGCCAGGGGTGGAAGGAGCTGAAATCCCGCCGGCCCTCCACTTGCCACTGAGGCTGTGTCCATCAGAGGAGGGGCCACCTTTTTGCAGTTTCACAAAGGGCCCATTTAGGCTGGGGGTGTCCCCACCTGGTCCTGTGCCTGTTTGTTCCCAGCTGTCCCCCAGCACAGCACTGGGCACTTATCACCATATTTTGCCATGTATAATGTGTGCTTTTTTGCCCAAATTTTTGAAGGAAAAAATAAGGTACATGGGTAGTACCTGAAATACCTTGTATCTGTTCTTGTGTTTTGTAATTATTACTTACAGAAAATTTCTTGTGCCATAATATGTTCAAAAATAAATGTTAACATTCCTTTATAGTACAAAAAAAACCCAAGTTATCTAACTATAAATAAATAAATAATTGAATTTAAAAATTAAAACAAAAGGTTTTTTTCCCCAAAAGTTTGGCCAAAAACACGGGTGCACATTATACACGGCAAAACACGGTAGCTCCACTGTGTACGTTTGCTGCGTCAATAATTGCATGAAAGCAAGCAAAAATCCAAGGATGACTGCATGGAAGAAAGACCAGCTCTGAGGTGGGCAGGCTTGCTATCCCCTTTCACAGATAAGAAGCCAGCTTTCAGAAAACTGGGGAAGGGCCCGCGGCTTGAGCATTCCCCTCCTTTCCCAGTTGTCCCCCTCTAAGCTAAACTCAGCTCTGAGCGCGCAGCAGGGCCTTGGTGAACTGATCAACGGGGACCGATACGAACCATGTCTGGTGAGACGCACCGGGAGCTGGGTGAGTGAACACACACAGGCTACGGAAAAAGACTAGCTCCCCACAGAGGAAGACGATAGCTTCTCTGGACCTCAGTTTCCTTGTCTGTAGAGGAATTCCCACAATCCCTACCTCACAGGGTTTCTGGAGAGTAAAGGAAGTTATGAATGAGAAAGGGTTTTGTAACTTCTGAAGTGTTTCGCAACAACAGCTCCCGTGTACGGAGGGCAGCTTTGTGCTGCTACATGGTGTACTGCAAGCTTCTGACCATGGCCCACCAGCCAAATCTGGTCCACCACCTGTTTTGTAAATAAAGCTTTATTGAACCACAGTCACACCATTCACTTGTATCTTGTCTGTGGCTGCTTTTGCTCTACCGTGGTGGAGTGGAGTGTTTGTGGTAGAAACCTGTGCGGCTCACAGAGCCTCAAATACTTACTATCTGGACCTCTATAGAAAAGTTTGCCAATCCCTGTATTAACTCTTTTAAGGCTTCTAAATACCCTACAAGTTAAGTAGTAACATTATCACCTCCGTTTTAGAGACGAGAAAACTGAAACGCAGAGTGGTTGAATAACTTGCCCAGATCACACAGCAGGGAAGTGGAAGAGCTGGGACTCAGACCACGGCAGGACAAAATCAGCTCTCCGCTCTTGTCCCCAAAGCAGGGGTCAATTTACAAGGTTGGGGCCCCACGGATAAAGGGGCTCAAGGCAACAGCTTAAAGCCAAATAGAAGAACCCTTGCTAGGAAAGGGGCAGAATGCACAGATATTACCCAGGGGAGCTGGTCAGGGCTAAAATGGGAAATGAGGCCAAAAAGGTTCAGGTAAGCTTCTGGGGAACGGACTTTTTCCAGGGATGCTCAGAGCACTAGGGGACTTCATCAGTTTCCTTGGGCTGTTGTAACAAATGACCACAAACGAGGTGGCTTAAAACGACAGAAATAAATCCTTTCCCAATTCTGGAGGTCAGCACTCTAAAATCAAGGTATGGGCGAGGCTGTGCTTTCTCTGAAACCTGCAGGGGAGGCCTCCTCATCTTTTCCTGGCTTCTCGGGGGTTTGCCGGAGGTCTTCCGTGTTTGCTGGTCGGCGGCTGCAGCGTTTGCCTTCTGCTTCCACCACCACGTGGCGTTCTCCCTGTGTGTGTTTGCCTTCGTGCACACGGCCACCTTCTTACTCGGAGGCTGGTCATGCTGGGTTAGGGTCCAACCTCCTCAAGTAGGAGCTAATCCTAATGCAAGTAATTACATCTACATTGACCCTACTCCAAGGTCACATTCTGAGGTAGGGGTTAGGACTTGATTTTTTTTTTTATTTTTGGAGGGGAACACAGTTCAGCCCATAATAAGGAATGTGTCAAAACTCTGAGGGGGCTGTTCCAACTCTGAGTCAGGGAGCCAGCCAGAGACAGAGAGAGAACAGAGGCCTTCAGGCAACCAGGGTGGGGTGAGTTCATGGCTATTTCCAATGCAAATGTCCTCTTCTAGAACTTTTCTCGTCCCCACAGATTGAGAGTTGCTTGAGCCTGGGTGCCCAATGATTAAACTGCCTCTAAATGTGTCTGTTGGAAAAGTGGCGCAGCTCCAGGGCCACAGGGTTGCCTGGCCCTGTGGCTCCTGCTGGGCTGAAATCAGATGCAAATAAACCAGACTCTGCCAGGCCAGCTGGGAGGCTGGGGGCCTCCCGGGGTAGGAGGGCCCTGAACTGGCCCCATCTGCTGTCCTGGCAGGGCTTCTGAGGGATGTCTGGGCAGAGGCTGCTCCTACGCCAAATGACTTGCAGCCCAGCGGCCCTTTGTCTGCATGCTTGCACAGCTAATGTAATTATGCCCTCAGGATGTTAACACAAAAGGAGCCACATTTGAGAAGGTCTTATCAGCCGCCGCAAAAGTCTCGGATTATTGCAACAGAAAGAAGCCCACACACAATCTAAGGAGCATTTCATCTAGAAGTGGTGGCTGCAGGGCTGGCCCTGATGAGAAACAGAACTCTTTAAGAGCTGATGGGAGGAGGTAAGAGGCACCAGGCACCTACCAATGGTCCCACACAGGGCTCAGTCATTTATTCACTCAACAAACACTTCCTGAGCAGTTTCTAGTCAGCCAAACAGGGGGAATTTAAGGATGAAAAAGACCCTAAGACCAGCCCGAGAGAGGGAAAAACATGCAGAAATGGATAAATATGCTGAAATATTTACAGATAAACTAATAGGACACTAGACAAGGGGAAAGTAGGTAGGGATGTAAGATAAAACAGACTGGCCAGTAGCTGGGGGATGGTTACATGAGATTCATTATGTTTTTCTTCTACTTTTTTATATATTTGAAATATGCCACAAGAAATGTTTTAAGGCATAAACATGAAAAGAAAATATGCAATGGGGCAGTTGGTGCAGTGCGGGCAGGGGAGAAAGAGTGTGATGAATAATCCCCTGAGGAGGCAGAAATCTGGGTCCAATCTGAGAAAGGCCAGGAGCCATCTTGCCCTGAGGAATGTATACAAAGCAAACAGGCGTCTCTGTTACAGAAGACGATGCAGAAGGAAGATGGTTTCCGGCATCACCCAGACATGAGTTCAAATCCTACCCATAAATTCGGGAAAATAATACCTACCTCACAGAGTAATTGTTCTCATTAAGTAGAGTAATGGACAAGAAGGGGCCTTGCACTAAGTCAGCGATAATTTCATCTACCTCCCCACTCACTGATGTACCCATTTATCATCAGTTCTTCCATTCACCCATTAATCCATCCATCTCCATTCATTCATCATCCTCCATCATCCATCTATCCATCCATCTACTCATCCACCCACCCATCCATCCACCCATCCATCCACCCATCCCTCATCCATCCATCCATCCACCCACCCATCCATCCATCCATCCCTTATCCATCCATCCACCCATCCCTCATCCATCCATCCATCCATCCACCCATCCGTCCACCCATCCATCCACCCATCCCTCATCCATTCATCCATCCACCCATCCCTCATCCATCCATCCATCCATCACCCCATTCATCCATCCATCATTTATCCATCTGTCCATCCATCCATCCGTCCATCATAGCACTGCATTCTCTCTGTGCTGCACTCTACACTGTAAACTCCTCCAAGGCAGAAAAGGGTGGTGTATACCTTCATATCCCTGATGTCACACACAGGGCCAGTGTCCCAAAAGTGCCCCAAGATTTTCTTCACAAGAGTAAATGGGTGATGGAAAGTTCTCTATGTCTGCATTAGAGGGCCACTTGTTTTTAGAAATTAAACTGGAGACTGAAGAAAATGGAGTGGTGGTCCATTAACTGAGAGACTTGGGTCCATAAAATGTGGAACTGGAGTAAATTCTTAACAGCAGTACTCCGCAAAGGGAAGAGTCTCAATTATGAAGCCCAAACGATAAAAGACGAGAAAGCATATCCATCAGGATAGTCTGGGTCATGATGCTGTAACAACGCTCCAAACCTAAGAGGATCCACATAACAAAGATTCATATCTTGCTCAAATTTTACTTTGAGTCCAGGCAGCTTTCCAGGGCGGCTGGCCTTCCTGCAGTCAGCAATCCAGGAAGCTCCCATTTGTGGCTCCAGCATCTCAACATGGGGCTTCCGTGTCTGCTGCAGAGGAGAACACCCTGCCCCCAATACCTTCCCCTCTCTTATCTGTGCCTGGAGTCTGGGGCTGCAGAACCCAGCAGAGCTTTTGGATAAGGAGACAGTGGAGGGATGGAGAGCCTGCTGCTGCCTACCTGTCACTCAAGGCACTTTGCCAGGGGCCACCTTCCTGTCCTATAACTTGAACCTCCCTCTGCACCTGCATAAGCTTCCTCTGATTCAGGGTCCGGTGAATGGACATCTAGGCTTGACTATTTGTAGCAGAGATATTAATGCCCACCGATGTCCATATGTTCTGCCGTATTTACTAGTGACCAGGAGGGGCCATGAAACTAGTTGTGGCCAGTGGGCTGTGATGGGAATGACATGTGTCACCTCTGACTGAAGCACAGAAAGGCACGTGTGATTCTGGCACATACTCTGGCTCCCTGTTCTCCAACAGTAGCGCTTCACGTGGGCACAGTGTTTCACAGTTTGCAGAGCACTCCCCCACTGCAATCTCATTTGCACCTTACTGCAACCTCATGCTGGAAGGGTTTTTCACAGTTATGGCAACCGAGGCTCAAAGAAGTGAAGAGACCTGCTCCAGGTCACAGGGCAGCCAAGTGTCAGGGAGCTGTCTCTCCATTCCCTTTCTTGCCTTATTCTGGTCTTTCCCTTCCCTCCAGCTTGCCTCCTATCCCCCCACCCTTAGACACATACCTGCCATCCCAGATAACCAAACATCCCGGGCTACCTTTGGGAGTTCTTAATCTCACAGAGGGGATCCCACCCAGGCTCAGAGAGTCCCACTTCCAGAAGGCGTGCGGCAGCCTGCAGTGCACGGGTCTCACCGTGGGCGTGGCGGCCAGGCTTTCTCCAGAGCTCTGCTGAAGCAGACCTGGGAGGATGGCTGACCTCTTTGGACGGGCAATGCTAGGCATCCTGCAGGTCATCTGCAGGTGCTGTGAGCACAGGGTCTCCGCTCTTGGCTCAGGCTTCTCACGGGAGCTTCAGTGTGAGTAACAGGGTCATGGGGCTTCCTTGTTTGCTTTACCCCTCAGGGATTTGCTGGTCTGTAGTGCACCCCATGCCGTGCCCACGTCTAAAGAGAAAGCCGGGAGCAGCAGGGAAGAGAGATGCTAATGGGCAGCCCTTCACCCTCACCCCCGCCCAGGCTGGCTTTGCCAACACTTGCCTTAGGCATTGGCTGGCCTCCATGTCTCAGCCTAGGCTGTTCCCTCTACCAGAAACAGCTTTCCCTCACTTCTGCCTAGTCGACTCTGCCCAGAGCTCACCTATATATAGTCAGTCAACTCCATGCCCTGCTCCTACTGTCACCTGTTGGGAAAGGGAAAAAACAAGGCAGGAAGGACCTTCTTCCCCAGGTCCTCTCTGCAGGTGATGTGATGTCATCAGCAAATACAATAAATCAATAAATGTGGATTTCAGCAAGTCACAGGGAGATCATTTGACTCTGACTCATCAGATTCCACCATGCTGGGTCCAAAAGGAGCCTCATGGGGTGTTGTGCTGACCCTGTGCCCTTTGAGAGAGGGACCCGAGAGGCAAAAACCGTATCCGCACAGGAAGGAGGCAGCCAGCTCCTTTCCAAATGCCCGTTGTTCAGAAGAGGCACTTAAACGGCTGTTGTGCAGTTGTTTCTAACGTGGCATAATGGAGTCTTTCACTTTTTCAACAGACCGGGTTGGGTGTGAACCCCACCTCTGTACTATCCTAGCTATATGACCTTGAATCAGTTACTGTACATTTCTGAACCTGGTTCTTCCGCCATTTGCTAGCCAGGCAAGTTATTTCTCTTCTATGACCTGCAGGATGCCTTGGTTTCCTACCTGCAAAATGAACTGATCCTACCCTCCTCATGGGCTGGTCTTAGGGGTCAAGTGAAACTGAATGCACACAGAACTAGGCATAATAATCACCGGCTCCCCTGTTTTTATTCTGACTTATCAACGGCCTACTTCACTGTACAAAGAATAATATCGAGTACCTAGAATAGACACCTTCAGTTCCTTCCACATCTCCTTCGCTGGCCCATGAACCTACCCAAACCACCTGTAAAGCTGTTAAAAAGAGGAGAACAAAGGAGCTGACAGCAGGTGGGGACCCAGGGAGTATGGGCAGAGTAGGATGCTAGAGACGCCTGCAGGGCATCCTCAGGACGGAGGCTGAGGAGGCTCCTTGGCCTATAAGCTCTCCAGCGGGGCAGCCGAGACCTGCAGCAGCAGGTGCCACACTGGGCCCAGGGAGGGATGAGCAGAGCCTGCGGAGACGTTAAGTCATCTCCACAGGGGGAGGAGCGTTTGTTTTCCTGCACGTCCATCCATGGAGCAGCCTCAGAGGAGTGGGGGTCAGCGGGGCCAAGGGGGAGCTTTGTGGCTCTAAGCTCCCAGATCCTGCATGATGTCACCAAGGGGTGTCCTTCTCTGGGAAGGTCGAAGACAAAGAAGAGACAGTCATCTGTGTGGATTTCAACAAGACCAAGACGGCTTTTGTCTGCATCCCAGGGCTCTGCTGGGCACAGCGGCCACGGGAGCATGGTCAAGTCCACTCCTGAGACTCAGTACCCGACCTCCCCACTCTATTACCCCTGCCTCCCAGTTCCCTGCGGCAATCAAAGGAGGTGGCCTGTGGAAACACTTGTAGGTGGGACCACTGCTGCCCAGCCCCAGGCCTCTGCTGGCTGGCTGACTGAACCTCCCACCCACCCTGCCACCTGCTGAGGGGAAGGCCGGGCCATCCGGGGCCAGGATGGGTGAGTGAGACCACGGGAGGCTGACTTGCCCCATAAGCGATACTGGAAGTTCTACATGGCACCACAGCTAACAAGCCCTGATTTCTATCACCTATGAAAGCTTATGGGGCTCTGGGCTGAGCTTTCTACAGGCCTTAGCCACTTCGGACCTCAAAACAGCCCTGTGGGGAGCACTTCTCATTGCCCCTCCGCACAGCTAGGAAAACCAAGGCTCTCTCTCTCCTCTCAGAAGAGACCGGAGGGGTGTTTCTCGTAACAGGGGAGAAGGGCTTGGAAAAGAGCTGCAGGTCAGGCAGGTGGGGGGTTGGATTTCAGGGGGAGGCAGCCGTGGTGCCCGGAACTGCATGCTCCGCCGTCCACAGGCTCACCCCAAAAACCAGGGGCATAAGCAGACTCACCCCTTCCTTTGGAACCGGTAAGTTTTGACTTCTGGGCAAGTTGTTGTTTTTTTCCTAGACTGGCCACAAATCACACCAAGATTCACTTATTTTGAGGAAGGAGGAAATTTATTCCCCATTATCTTTCTCATCGTAGAAGGTGGCGGTACTCCGGGTCCCAACTCTGGGTTTTAAATTGTGTCGTCCCTGGGACCCTTGGGCCAGGCAATGGGTTGAGGCTGGGGGAGAGGTGAGGAAGGAAAAGGGATGGTGTGTTCTTAGCTCTAATTTACCAATGACAATTAGCCTCCTAAGATGGCTAACCTTCCAAACTTTTACTGCCTTCACTGGGGGAACTATTGACATTTAGAATCTGCAAGCCCAATGCTGCCATGGGAGAGGCAATGTTTTGTTTTTAATGGGGACTCAGAGCCCATGGATGTGGCCTCCCCAACCCCATGTCATTTACATACTTTATAGGGTATAGGTCAAGCTGCATTTTAACAGGTTTGGTAAGCTGTGGGAATTACTATGCATGAGGTTTCCAGATATAGCTGTTTTTGCACCCTTACACCCCCTCTCTGCTCTAGGGTCCTGCCAGGAAGAGTAGGTGGAGAGGATGGCTCAGGGCAGGGGTGGGCCTGAAGGCTTCACTCTCCCACAATCTAAGGAACTTAAAGACCAGGATCCTTTTTCTGCCTGCCTCTGGCCAGGAACCCACCCTCCCCCCAGGGCAGCCTGTGTCTTCCAGCGGTCAGTGTGCCCAGCTCACTGCCTCTGGACGTTGTGTTGGGCTTCCTTAGGCCCAGCCAGGGACCTCTCTGATTCTTTAATCTGTCTGTCTGTCTACCCATCTATCTGTCCATCCATCTCTCCACTTATTCATTTAAGCAACTAACATTTATCAAGGCCTTATTATATGCTGGGCACTGCTCCAGGCTCTGGGGAGGCAGCAGAGAAGAGGACAGAGCCAGCCCCATCCTTATGGAGCCCACATTCTAATAGATAAGACAGAGGATATACAAAATAAGTAAGTACAATATGTGGACTATCAAACGTGCAGTGTGCTTAGGAGAAAAATACAGCAGAGAAGGAGAAGAGAGTGTCAGGGTCAGGGGTGGGAGACGTGTACTTTTAATATGGAGGTCAGAAAAAGCCTCATCAAGCAGACAGTTCAGCATAGACTGGAAGCAGTGAGAAGTGAACCACATGGAGGCAGGAGGGCACAGCCAGGGTAAAGGCCTTGAGTGTCAGGGTCAGGGGTGGGAGACGTGTACTTTTAATATGGAGGTCAGAAAAAGCCTCATCAAGCAGACAGTTCAACATAGACTGGAAGCAGTGAGAAGTGAACCACATGGAGGCAGGAGGGCACAGCCAGGGTAAAGGCCTTGAGGTTCCCAAGAGTGACTTGTCACATGCAGGGGACAGCAAGGAGGTCGGTGCGGCTGGAGATGTGTGAACAAGGTGAGGAAGGTAGGCGAGGATTGTGCAGGGCCTTAGCTGCCTCGGATGGGGCTCTGGAGCTTCGAGTGCCATTGAGAGCTGCCAGTGGAATGGCATGAGCTGACCAGTACTTGAAAGGGCCCCCTCTGGCAGCTGTGTGGAGAGTAGAGGTTAGGGCGTCAGAGAGATAAGGCAGAAGGCCATTAGGAGGCTGTAATCCAGGTAGGAGGTCTGTAGGGCTGCCCGGAGAAAGTGGGTCCACAAAATCCCCAGTCAGGGGCCCATCCTGACCACGAGGAAGTTCTCCAACATGTGCTGGGGCTCAGTGGGATTTACAGGCCATTTCAGAGGCTGGCGCTGCCTTCTAGGGGCTTAAAACCTATTTTGAGGTGAGAAGCTGCCTATGTTAAGCCATAATTCGCCTTACCCTGCAGCATTTGCTGAGAGCTTTCCCCAAGGGGATCACCGAGGGCCTCTAGTTCCTAGGAACAGGACTGGGGCATCTTTCCCTGACAGGCAGGGCTCCCGAAGGATAATACCTGCCACGAACCCTGTGCCTCCCAGCATTTTAATACTCACAAAGCACTTTCACTGCCTTTATCTCACACACTCCTCACAAAAACCCCACAAGTCAGGTCCTATTATTTTATTACTGTGATTGTTCCCACTTTGCAGATGAAGAAACTGAGGTCTCAGCAGGAAGAGCAGAAAGAGAGGACAGAGTGGAAAGGCTGGGAGATGGGCTTGGAGTGGGGAGGGGCCGGGGCCAGGCCCCCAAGGGTCCTGAGCCTCACTGCCTTCCACCCTCCATGCCAGATGAGCCCCTTTTCCCTACAGAGGCTGGGATGGGAAGCAGGAAAAAGGAGGTTTTTCCTCTGGCCATGGACCCCTGGACTTTCGGGTGGTGACTCTGAGACCTGACCCATATAAGACCTGTTAGGTCTAAGCCCTTCTTTCCCACGGAGGAACGTGGATCAACTTCATTCAGGAGAAAAAGGTATAGGAGATAAGGGTTGCTCATTCTTAACCAGCCTTCTCACAAAGGGTTCTTCATGCCTGGTCCAGCACAGGAGAGAGTTTGGCCTGCCTTCCTCAGGTTTGCATGCCCCAGAGTTGTTGAATGAAGGCCTAAGGGCAGCCATTCAGCCCTTAGGGGCCGGAGTATCTGAGGCATGGCTCTGAGGCTTTCCTGGCTGACCAGAGCTTAGAGCTCGGAGGGAGGGAGGACGTGACAGGGAAAGGATCATTGGTTATTAAGGGCTACCTGTGGCCCTCGCTGGCACCTGCCTGCTCAGTCACTCACTGGGACTACAGAGGGAGGGAGGGTGCTGTGCACTCTAGTGGAACTTCCTCGGGAACTTGAGCCCACATTTATAATAGATTTATAAGAACTGTGTGGACATGTTTGCTTTTTTTTTTAGCCCTTCATAAGTGATGCCATTACGGCGGCCATAACTCTTATTTATTCCATCAGCAGGCTGCTGGCAACAGCACAAAAATAGGTTTGGAGAATTTATCTTATACATGCATCATGAGGAGGCAACAAAGGCACACAGGTGAGATTTATGTGGGTGGGGGTGGGGGGCGAGCATCCATCATCCCCACTTTCGCATTAACGCTGCTCTTCAAAGAGGGCCATTATCCTTCTTAATCACGGCCAAGCAATTGTTTAAACTTCCTCCCTGCAATAGGCTCATCTCTCGTCCCTGCTCTCCAGGCAGGCTGTGCAGAGGGTCTTGGGGACACAGTGAGGGCTCAGGGAACAGCGGAATCCACGGTCAGTCAGTGGTTCTCCTTCTTCCCTTAAAGGGAAGGTGTGAGCCAAAGTCGGGGCATTGCACAGAAGCGATGCTTGGCTGTTTGGGAGGATGTATGTTTTGTGCACTGAAAGAACCCTCAAAAGCACACAGAGGTCCCCTTGTCCAAACACACCACCCTCGTTCCTGGTCCCCACCATTGGCTGTGCTGCCACTCCTGCTCACAATGCCTTTGTTCCCTCCTGTCTATCCTAAGCCTACCCATTCTTCAAAGCCCAGATCATGCCTCCTTCTCAGCACTCCCCTTGACTTCTAGCAGAAAGGGGTAGGACCGTGTACCCTGAGCTGGTGAGGGGCCATGTCCCGACTTCTCATTACCCAGGGCTCTCCTCCCTGGGCCTGGGGTTCCTCATCTTTCAAGTGGGAGGCTGCACCAGAGGGCTTCTAGGGCCTTCCCAGCACCGAGGTTCACTGACTGTCCCAGTCCTCACTGGCCCTCCCACTTCTGAACTGCCAACCCCCTTTAGAGGGTCCTCATCGCCGACTACCCATTGGAATCCCCAGGGAACTTAAAAAAGAACCCACCAAATAAATCAGAATCTGGTGTGGGGCTGGGTATCAGTGTTTTTTAATGCCTACATGATCCTAATATCCAGCCAGACTTGGGACAACCCCTTGGGATCTGGATAACCAACTTATAATTATTGTAACAAATGCTAAGTAGATGGAGAGATACATGGGCAAACCGGTGGACAGGTAGGGGAGTGGAAAATAGATGAAGACATGGAGGGAGGGAGGATGAAGGAATGAATGGGCGAGTGGAGCAATGGGTAGGTGGGTGGGCGAAGGAGTACGTACATGGGCAGATGAGTGCATAGATGGTAGGTGAATGGGTGGAAGGATGGTGGGTGAATAGGTGAATTGGGTGGATGATAAATGGACACTTCCTTGCAATGGTTTGCTACTTTCATTGGGTTGACCTTGTGTTTCCCTCAGGACTACGAGCTTCCTGAGGGCAAGGATTTTTGACACCCTTCATGTTCTCCCACAAGGCGCTCAGCCAAAAGCCAGACAAGACAAGCACTCAGAGGAACCCTTGCATGCAAAAAACACTAGACTGCGAGATGGGGTTTAAATATTGCCTCCTTCATTTATTTCAATTTTAGTCAAGTCAAGCTGCCTTAGATTTCCCCTGGTGTTAGTGACAACCACAACATAACAGCGATAACCTTTGACCCCTGCCAAGGTCAAGTGTCTTAGATAAATTTTAAAGTATAATATTCATGGGGAATGTTATTATTATTATACTCATTATTTAGGTCCCCAGCTTAACAGCAGTGTTCCCAACTTCTTTTGCGCTGCTGGTAGTCAGTGGCCATACTGCCTTTGGTGGCATTTTGTTTGCTACCCTCAGAGCCGAGGCCCCCACTGATGGAGATATGGGCCCAGACATACTGGGAGCCTTTCAAACCTAACACGGACGCCTCTCCATTCTCAGCAGGGAAGGGAGGGGGCAAGGACTCTGTTACCCTGGCATCTCTGAGGTAATCCTGAGGGCATCCCTGCTCTCCACCTGAGGCCTTCGCCTTTTCTCTCCACCACTCCCCTCCTGGCCAGTGTCCACTCCTCTTGGGTCCTCAGCTCCCAGCCCTGCTGATTTCCCAGCACCCAGCCTGGGCCCTGTCTGCAAGGGCCTGCAGATGGGCCAATGCAGCAGCTCCTAACCAGTCCCCGTCCACCAGATCGAGGTCCATCCTGGCTCTAGCCACCATGGAGCCTGAACACGTATAGCTGACCAGGTGCCCTACTGGTTTAAAATCTTCCTTGGGCTCCTCTGTGATGGCCTCGTATATAGCCTGGTGCTTACAAGCCCCTCCAGCTCTCGCTCCGCCCCTGACCTCTCCACCAAGCTGACCCTCCCTCCATAAGGACTTTTCCTGTCCCAGACCGGCTGGGCCCTCGCCACCTCCAGGCCTTTGCATGCGCTCTTCCCATTGCTTGGAACGCCCTTCCCCACTCCAGCCTCTTCACTTGACAAACTTGAAACGAGGCCTTAAATGTCAGCTCCAGGGCTCCTAGATGAAGGTTTTCTCTGTGGGCCTGGCCGTGGTGAGTGAGCGATCAAATGAACACGCGAGCTTCAAGTGTGGTCTTTTCAAAACCTCAGCAGGAGAAAATCCAAATATTAGGGCTTCACTGTACTTTATAAAAGTCTTCATTTTAAACACACAGTCATTGAGGGGTGCTCTTAAATCAAGAACTACCTTAGGAGATTTGATGCAGGCCTCAAACTGGAGGCGTAGCCAGATCTATGGGAGAAGACAGGAAGGGAGGGAGGGTGGGAGGGAGGAAGAGAGGAAGGAATAAAAAAAGAGAAGAAAAGACGATAAGATAGAAGAGGAAAGAATGGGGTAATCCAGAAAGTTTGTCTGTATCTTGAGACGATGGGAGTAGCCAGTCTCCAGAAGCAGGTGATAAAAGCGGATGACATTGCCGGTGTAGACGCAGAATCTGGATAACTACCCCTGAGGCACCGAACCACTGGAGAAAGAGTAAATGCCACCAACGCCGTCTTGACAAAACACACCCCAAATTCCAATATGAATGGCCCCTTGGCCCTGGACAAGATTCATGCTCAAACTGTGACAGTGTTCCTCTGATGGGTGGCAGACCCCTGGACCTTTAGATTATTCCATGAAACGTGGTGATACTCTCTCTGCCCACTCATTCAATGAGACTATCAGGATTCACAGGCCAAGGATGAAGCTCATATAAAGTTCATGTTCTCAAGGTAATGCAGCTTTCAATTATGCTCACCCATTTTAAACTGTAAGAGATGTAATGTTAATCAAACATGTAATTTGCAAGTGTTTTTCTTCTTAAATGTCATGTACAAGGAGATGTTCAGACGTGATCCACAGCATAATCGCACGGGGGTGCCTCGTCGGGTGGCAGGTACCCGCGCTGGTGCGTGTGAGCGAGGAGGAAAGCAGCAAGCAGTCTCTTCCGACGCTCTGTGAATGTCTTCACATTTCAGAGCATGGAGCACTTGGAAAACAAACCGGTGCTACTTACAATGTTTGGTAACATTCCAGTCTCAACTCAATTTCACAGTAAATATCTTGCCCCTGAAGCAAGCTCTGTGATTCAAGGGCCAAGTAAATGTAAGGGACCAATTTGTTGTTCAATTGCTAGTTATTAAATCACCATGGTGGAGGCCTCACATGGCCATATTGCGTGAGTTTTAAATACAGAACAGCTTCACTATGATTCGGGATGCTCTTGGGGGGGGGGGCAGCGGGGGGCGGGTTCTACCTCTTTCCTAGAGAACACTTGAGATTAAAAAGGAGCCCCAAACTCCAGAAACAGGGGAAGGGGCTTTATGGTCACTAGAAGGCATTGCCCGTTGCAGGAGTGTGTGATTGCATGACACAGGGTCAAAGGCTTCTGGAAAGCGTGGAGGCACCCATCAGGGTGATTCGGGCCCTTAGTACTCAAAACGTGGTCGTAGACCAGCAGCATCAGCCTCACACTCAAGCCTGTTAGACAGGCAGGATTTCAGGCCCCAAACCCACTCCCTCCCCAGCTACTAAATCAGAATCCGCACTTTAACAAGATCCCCAGGGGATTCGTGCGCACATCACAATGTGAGAAGCACTGGTCTAGTTACTGACCCACTGAACCTCTCAACTGCCGAAGTCTCTGACCGTGTCATTTTTTTGGTCTTCTGGGTGGGGGGAGAGAGAGGAGCTGGGGACTGGGCGATGGGAAGAGGCAGCAGAACCTAGCCTTCTGAGTCTCATTTTTCCTATTTGTGAAATGGGAGGTCAAGACACTCAGGCCCACCCCAGCTTGCTGTGCAGGTCTCAAACAACGTGGGTTTAGTGTGCGGCCCGGCGCCCGATGCAGAGTAGCTGCTCAGTAGGTATTAGTTCCCTGCCTACACGGACCCCACACACCCAGCCTGCCCTCACCTGGAGCATTGGGCCTATACCTCCTGATTCAGGCAAAGAAGGCTTCATTTCCTAAGAAGAAAGAAAGTAAAAGCCAGAGAAATATAAGAGTAATATGCTATACGGCTGCAGGTACCAATGACACAGGAAGATAAGTTCCACAAGGAGGTACCATTTACCAATAAGGGGAACAGATTAAAGAACCAGCCAGGGCTTAGGACACTGGGGCTCCAGACCTGACTCAGCCAGCAACTTCCTGGGTGACTGGGCCTCAGTTTCCCCACGTGTGCCACGGAGAAGGTGGAAGTCATCACCTCCAAGTGTCCTCCTAACCCTATTGTTCTCTGGTTCTGCTCGGAGAGGCAGGGAGAGCCCCTGCCAAGCTGCATGCAGTCTCTGCTCCTGGGAAAATTAATTCAGTCCTCAATGTTGCAGTCTATAAATTACTGGCCAATCTGTTTCGGAAATATTAAGGGAACATTTATAAATTGCATCTTCTATTCAATGCTGCAGAGTAAAGATCTTGGGGCCTTCAGATGTTTATCTTACTTAAAGCCCCAGCTGGAATCAATCTTCCCCAGTCTTCACAGGTGAGAACAACATCGTTTCTGGGGGGAGGGGAGGGAGGGTGTCGTGAAGTCAGGCTGCCTCTCCCCTCTCTTTCCCTCAGGCCCTGATCTTGAGAATTCACTTCCCCAAATTCAAACGGAGACTTTGAGTGCAGCAGTGAGGGTGGGAGGGTGTGGGGATGGGAGACTGGAACTGCCCGTCCTCCTGCTCGGCTTTCACAGGACAGAGGGTAGTCGTGCTGGCCCGGGGGCCCTGCGAACAGGCCAAGAAGTTAAGCTGTCTTCTGTAGTAATTGATTTTGACAGCATAACAAGTTAATTCGTCACTGTTTTGCAACTTATTTGAGAATCCATGGGTAAGCAGAGTCCCACGGGACGACTTGTAATCGCTTGTACACTCAGATTAGGTCCCCCAGTTAAATACTGTTGCTATCAGGCGCAGCTGGGCTCCTCCCCATGACTGCAAATCTGCTGCTTTCACCTTCTCTATTACGTCAAGGACACACTCTGGCGAGAGGTGATGCCAGCAGATGAAGGCCAAGTTATAGGCAACATGATCACAGAGCAACCATGCTAATTAGAAGCACCTTTATGGGGGGGATGGAAGGCAGACCAAGTGCCCCGTCCCTCCGATACACCATCCTGTCTTTTCCTCAGTGACTGTGATTATGTTTAGGCTCACTGACATGCCATCGTGAAAAATGAAAATAGACTAGGATAAAAAGTAGTGTTCCGGGCCCAGCTCCTTGAGCAGAATTAATACCTGATCTAAACCCCCTTCCAGCTGGGTCTTCCTAATACTTTATTACAATAGTTTATCAGGAATAGTTATTTTAATACCAGGCCATAAAGACGATATCGGGTGGCAGCTTTATTTCCCAGGAGTTAAATATTAATTGCCACACAAAAGGAAAATAAAAATGACATGGGGAACAAATATTCCAGCTTCCTGCAAAGTGAAGAGAATTCTTTAATGCGAGCATCTCCACAACAGGGTGCACACTGAGGCTTAATTAAAATGCACAATTATTCCACGATGTTTTTTCTTCTTGGTGGCTTCGGTGAGATGGGCTCACAGATGGAAGCCAGGGCCACATCCCTGCAAGATGGGCCGACAGCTCGCGATAAAGCACCGCTTCTGAGCTGTATAAGGCAAGCTCAATAAAGAGATAATACTGGAATATAGGCCGTGAGGAAGGCAAATGCAACTTTACCTAAGAGCCTTAAAATGCTTTAACTACCATTTCAATCAAGCCTGGAAGTTTGAAATGTGGCACTAAACACATTTCTTTGAGAAGCTGTTTTCTTTCCACCCCCAGAACTAATAAATCCAAAAGGCCTACTTAGGCCGAGACAAGCACGAGCTGAGGAGGCAGTCCTGGGAGCCACTGGAAAGATCCCTCCACGGGGCTAAGGGGCAGCTTTGGGGGCCCCTGTGCCACCAGGCAGAGGCAGTTTTGGGGTATGGTGTGCAAGGCTGGGACACCCCACTTATGCACCTACTCCGAAGTCCCTGCACCTGCCACAGCTCCAGAGACCCAGAGGAAGGGAGAAAAGTGCCTCTGGGTGTCCCAGCCCTGCACCCTCCCTGCAGAAGGGAAGCCTCAAGTAGTCACTGTGTCCTGTCCCTTCCTTCTGGAGTGGCCCTATTCTATTCCATTGCAAGTCCCACTCCAACTCCAACCCTTTCAGGAAAGAGGAGATGGTGCTGCCTCCTTTGATTACATGCAATGCTGTTGTTCAGCTGGTACACGTCATTCTGTCTGTTCCAGTGGCCAAAGTCCTGCACTATTTCCATATTTGTCAGTAAAGAGTCATTTCCTTGAGCCCTGAGTCCCTCTCCCACTGTCCCAGGCATCCGGACCTCTTCACTGGGACCTCCCCCCACCCCTCTAGGACTTCTAACCACCCAGCAACTAAAAGGTTCATTCTGGCCTCAGCTTGGGGTCTGGGAGTCGGTAGGTCAGTACCCCTCACCACACACATGCATACTTCCAACATCACTCCTCGTTACCTCACAGGAGCCTGCTCTGGACCTGGCCCCTCTTAGAACCCATCCTTCTAAGCCCCTACCTCACGAGGACCAGTGGGAGGGAGTAAGTTGGTGGCACAGCCAGAGCAGACACAGGCTGGTGCTCAACCACCCCACCTCCCCACCCATGTCCACCAGCAGGAGTCTTCCCCCAGCCCTCACCCGAGCCCTCACTGCTCCCAGGCACCACCTTCTCTGGCTCAGTCCTGACAGCCTCCTCTGAATCCCACTGCCCCTTGGCCCAGCCCTTGGCGTTCCTGCAGAGGAGAATAGTGCCCTGCTCTGCAGGTCCTCTTTCTGCTAATTGGGTTTTAATGGTCCTGGGCAGAGGGGGCAGGGGCTCATCGGCCTCCGTGTTTGGCCCCCATCCAGGCGAAGATGTCAAGAAAAGCAGGAGTTTGGCTTAATGAGCAACACCTGCAGCCCTCACGGCCCCCTTGCTCTGGCTCAGCAGAGCCCCTCACCTTCCCGCCCTGCCCGGTCCCAGGGACCTTCACAGGACTGGCAAACCACTTGCTCCAGGCTCTCAAAGTCAGAGCATGAGTTGTGTGGGCTCAGGAGAGGCAGAGATTTGTCAAGACCAGGACAGGACCAGCAGGCTGGCCAGCCTTTGAGAAATGCTAGGGACTCGCTGGCTGCACTGTGTGTGTGTCAGAGCCGCTCCTTCTAGAAGCTGGGCTCCTGAGCAGGAAGCTAATGTGCTGATTTATTTGCCCAATTATAGTAAAACAAACAAGCTGGAAAGTAAGGCGGATCTATAATCTTGTTCAGAATGCAACCACACCTTCCTGCTTGGGTTCCTGAGGACTGGACAGCAGGGGAAGGTGGGCAAGAGTCCCGGGGGGGCCTGGGAAGAGACAGGGGAGGTGAAGGCGCTCATTAAGGCCCAAGCCAACCCCAGGTCCTTCCCTCACAAACTCATCTTGATGCCCAGTGAGCAGGCTGCTTCAAACTGCCCCCACTCCTGCAGCACTCTGAGCAGTCCAGCTTCCACGCCTGTGCTTGGGCAGAACCTTCCCCCACCTCTCCTTTCTATAGCACCTGTGGAAACCGATTTCCTTCTTCACCCACTTTGAATGCCACTTTCTTTGTGGACTGTGTCCTGCAGGAGAACAACCCTCTGTCCTCTGGGGCCCCAAGGCACTCTCCTGCCCACAAGCTTTGGTTCCTTGGTTATTTGGGCATGTCTGTCCCTCCTCTAGAATGTGAGCTTCCTGAGGACAGACAGCAGCTCTTCATCATAGTGTCCTTGGTGCCTGGCACATTGAGAAGTGCTAAAGATGTGTGGAATAGAATGCGGACAAAACCTAGGCATTATGAGAGAGACACATAACAGTTACACAGGGACGACACCTCAGGGGACAGAGAGCCCCTGGGGCCCAGGTCCTCGGGCAGGAAGCATCTGGCTTATGCCTGGCTTGGACAAGCCTATCTGTTGGTGCCCAGGGCCTGTGGCACCGGCTTCCAGTTCCCCTGGAGGAGGTGAGAGCTGAACAGGAGGCTGGGGGAAGCAGAGAGCCCCCAGTTAGGGCCAGAGTAAAAGAGGGGGTGTCCAGGAAGTGGGGGGTAGAGGTAGATACAGAGACTGGGGCCTGAGGAGGGACTAAAGGATGTGACTTAAAGGCATACTACGGAACTGTGGTGACTAAAGGCTGCTTTCCCACCCTCAGCCCTTAAACCTTGGGGCAGGACCAAGGGGTTAAGCCTTGACTGTGCTCAGAAGACCAGGGAGACCGGAGCTGGCACTCCTGTGTCACGTCAGAATACACATAAAGCTCCTTTTTGCTAGTGTGCATCAGAAAGACTTCTCCCTCGCTGGCATGAGGAAGTAAGTTGCCATGTTGTGAGAGGCTTATGGAGAAGGCACATGGCCATGAACTGTGTGTGGCCTCCAGGAGTTGAGAGCAGCTCCCAAATGGTAGCCAGCAGGAGAACAGGGCTTCAGTTTTATGGCTGCAAAGAGAGGAATTCTGCAACAATGGGAGGAAACTTGGAAGCAGATCGTCCCTCACTAAGCCCCTGATGGGAATGCAGCCCACTGACACCTTGCTTTCAGCCTTGTGAGACCTCGAGGAGAGGACCCAGCTAAGTCCTGCCCAAACTCCTGACCCACAGAAACTATGGGGAGATAAATTTGTGTTGATTTAAGCCATTAAATTTGTGATAATTTGTTATGCATTGATAGAAAACAAAATAAGATAAGAGAGCGGGCTCTGCAGATATTTAGGGGAAGACAATTCCAGGCTGAAGGCACAGCCAGCACAAAGTCCCCGAGGCAGGAATGGGTTCCCGTGAAGGTCAGAATGGCAAGGGAACAATTGTAGAAGATGTGAATTTTAAAAATACAATCTACAGACTTCCAGTCAAGATGGAAGCATAGGTAAACACACCTCGCTTCCTCACAAAACTACAGAAAAAAATTACAACTAGACCTCCAAACAAATATCACCCAGAACCTTCAAAAAATTGAGCTGTATGGAAGTACAACAGCCAAAGATTTACAGACACCATATTCATCCAGATGGGTAGGAGGGGCAGAGAGGCATGGAAAGATGTAGTGTGGCAGAGAGAGGTGGCAGTCCCACATTCACATGTGGTGGATAAAAATCAGGAGGGATACCTCAGGGGTGAGGGATCCCAGCCCCAGGTCATACCACACAGCCCAGGGTTCCAGGGCCAGAAAGATAAATCCCCCTAACTTATGTCTGTAAAAACCAGTGGAGGTTGGGGCAGCAGAAGAAACTGCTGGATTTCCTGGAGACTCCTCTTACAGATGGGCCCACACAGACTTAGGATTCACGCAGACCCACCCTCTCTGGGATTCAGCACCATGGCAACTGCTGGAAGGGCAGCAGTCACACATGGGGAAAAAGTGAAGTGACTGGAAACAGGGTGAGTGCCGGGAGACAGCTTTCTCCCAGGCAGACCTCCAGAAGCCAGGCAACGGCATTGTCCCCTCGCTGAGTCCTCCCCTAACACAGAGCCACAACGCAGTGAAGAGGGTAGCCCTGCTCTGGCAATTACCTACAGCTCCACCCCACACAATTTATGGGGGCCTTTTCTACAATAGGCCATGCTACTAAGACAGGGAGTCAAAGCAGCACTACCTAATACATAGAAACAAAGACAAGGAGGCTGCCAAACTGAGGAGACAAAGAAATATGGCCCAGATGAAAAGAACAGAAAAAAAATGCAGAAAAAGAACTAAACAAAATGGAGATAAGCAACTTATAAGATGCAGAGCTCGAAACACTGGTTATCAGGATGCTCAAGGAGCTCACTGAGTATGGCACCAGCATAAAAAAGACCCAGGCAGAAATGGAGGTACATTAAGTGAAATAAAGAAAAATCTACAGGGAACCAACAGTAGAGAGGATGAAGCTGAGAATCAAATCAACTATTTGGACCATAACAAAGAAAAAAGCATTCAATCAGAACAGCAGGAAGAAAAAGGAATTCACGAAAACACGGAAAATCTAAGGAGCCTCTGGGACATCTCCAAATATACTAACATCTGAATCATAGGAATGCCGGAAGGAGAAGATGAAGAGCAAGAAATTGAAAACTTGTTTGAAAAAACAATGAAAGAAAACTTCCCTAATTTGGTGAAGGAAATAGACATACAAGTGCAGGAAGCACAGAGAGTCCCAAACAAGATGGACGCAAAAAGAACCACACCAAGACACATCATAATTAAAATGCCAAAGGTTAAAGAGAGAGTCTTAAAAGCAGCAAGAGAAAAACAGAGTTACCTACAAAAGAGTTCCCAAGAGACTATCAGCTGATTTCCCAAAGACACTTTGCAAACTAGAAGGGACTGACAAGAAGTATTCAAAGTGATGAAAACCAGGGACCTGCATCCAAGATTGCTCTCTCCAGCAAAGCTATCATTTAGGATGGAAGGGCAGATACAGTGCTTCCCAGATAAAGCAAGTTAAAGGAGTTCATCATCACCAAGCCTGTATTCCTTATTTCATTAATATGAAATATTAAAAGGACTTCAAGAAAAAGAAGATAAAAACTATGAACAATAAAATGGCAACAAATTTACAACTATCAGTGACTGAATCTAAAAAACAAACTAAGCAAACAATCAGGACAGGAACAGAATCATAGATATGGAGATTATTGGAGGCTTATCAGCTGGGGGGGTAAAGGGATAGAATGGGGGAAAAGGTGCAGGGATTAAGAAGCATAATTGGTGGATACAAAATAGACAGAGGGAGGTTAACAATATAGGAAATGGAATAGCCAAAGAACTCATATGCATGACCCATGGACAGTAACTAAAGGGGCGATTGCTGGAGGGAATGGGGGTACCATGCAGAGGGGGACAAAGGGGGAAAATTGGGACAACTGTAATAGCATAATCAATAAAAATATATTAAAAAATAAAAACACAATCTGCAAAACAACTGGGACAGATATATGTATTGAGAGCCATTATGACGTCCTCTGAACCATAGTTAGGGTGGTAAAAAGGTGTGTACTCACTGCCCCCAAATTTTACTTTTATTCAAATGCTAACAAGTTACATTATTTCAAAGCCATAGATTTGTACCTAGAAAAACTGATACTTTATTTGGAAACACTCTAGGATATACTTGAAGCTTTAAATGCCCTTTCTAAGTAGCTTCTGCAGGTTTTGAGTGAAGAAGGACCTGTTCTGACTCCTGTTCTAAAGTCCACGCTGACCGCGGGGTGGAGAACAGGGTGCAGGGTGCTGAGGGTGGACTCAGGGGCCAGCTGGTAGGGCGGGGCGGCACAGGCTTGGTAAGCGGCGGGAGGCACTGCTGCCGTTCCCTTTGTACCTGCCAGCCCTGGCCGGTCTCTGGTGGGCCCCTGGGCGGCCTGCGGAGGCTGGGAGAGGACACAGCCTGGTGCTCATCCTCGGGCAGCAGAAACTCCAAGCCACAGCTTCAGCCTCAAACCCGGCTCTAAGCCCTCAGGATTGTGCAAACACCTACCGTGTGCAAGGCCCGTGCCAGGGACCACAACTTCTCATTTTGGCTTTTCTGTCTGGATGTCTGGGTAAGGAGGACCCCAGGTTGGGCCTGGGAGAGACACTGAACTTTCTTATGGAGTCTTTCTTGATCAAGTCCCCCAAACCTGGAGTATTCCTCAGCCTGCAAGCTCTGTCCACTCGGGAGTTCGCCGTTAAGTCTGCACTAGTCAGACTGACGCGCAGAGGACCGGGATATCAGGCAGAGTAAGGCAAACATTTTGTAAGGATCCACTGCCCGCCAGACACTGAGGAGGGAGCAGTTGTTTCCCGTGAGCCATGCAGTCGGCTGACCGTCTTCATGTTTTTCCCCTGAGGACACAGGCTCAGAAAGTCAAGCAGCAGGCCTAACACTGCACAGAAACTCGATGCTGCAGTTGAGATTTGAACGCCATGCAGCTCCAAAGTCCATGTTCGGAGCCCACCACCATGCCAGCCACCTAGCTCTTTGGTGAAGCAGCACCACAAGAGGATAAAGCTCTGCAGGAAACAGTGCCAAACCCCGCCAAATTACCCACTTTTGCCCAGCAACACCGAGTGCAGCAGCAACCCAGGACAATTAGTGAGTTTGAACCATGTCTTCAGAGGGTATAGGTTTGTGAAATGACATGTTTTCTTAAGTGCTGTTACTCCACGGTCTTGTAGACAGGGTGCAGATGCCGCCGCCAGCCTGGGAGCTCTGTGAGTCAGAGCCTCGCGCTCCCGCCTGAACCTGGGAGCTCCTAGAGGCACCAGGTCTCCTCCGAAGGCCCTTCCCCCAGGTCACTCGTCAGCCCTGGGTCACCAGGCCCCAGCCATGAGCCCCTAGTTTCTGGCCCTCATGTCCATACAGACCCCCCGCAGGTCTTAGAAGCTGTTGTGGGCGAGGAGAGAAGCAAACGTGGCCTCGGTGAGGCCAGAGGTGGACGTGCGCCCTCCATCTGAGCACCTCAATGCCGCGCCATGGCACCCAACATCTTTTGGCAATGACTGCAAATAGGATTTAAAAATGAAATTTTGCAGTATGCCAAATAAGCTAGAAAATTATGGAACATAAACTATGAGTGTATTTATTCTGTGATGGGGAGTGGAGTTTCTCAACCAGGACTGAACAGAAAAACAAAGGGGAAAATGGCCAGTGCCCTCTCCCAGCAGACTGGCTGCGCCCTCCCTCTTACAGTCACCCTTGGCTCCATGGGACTGGATCCCAGGGCCCCCCACACTGAGGTCCACACTGTGATCAAGGGATTGATGAACTCATTTCCAAGTGTTTGCCTCAAGAGCCTCAGACGAACTCCCCTAAGAGAGGCTGCCCTGGGGCGGGTTGGGGGTGGGGGGTGGGGTGCTCTTGTTCGCTCCTCTGCAAACATTTCCAGGGCTGGGCCAGGAGGACACTGCCAAGTGTGGCTTAATGGCCTCCCTCTGCTCTTTGCATTATTGATTGTAATACCTGCTTAGAAGCTTGAAAATGAGATTTTTTTTTTTTCTATTGATTTTCCTGTCTTTTCCACTTGGCAAACAGCAAGGTTTCCCCTGACTTTTCACTGCTGAGGGCACTTGAGGAGGGCCCAGTGAGGTGGGGAGTAGATGGGGTTCCCCTCACCTTCTAAGGAACACCAGAGCCTCCACCCAGATGTCCTGGTGCAGGGGCTGGGGCTCAGGGCTGAGGAACATACCTTGGGGTTGGGGTGAGCAGTTTGCCCTGGTATTTTACAAAGAGACACTCCAAGTTAACAGGATTCAGGGGTGGAAAGGCCATTTTGTCCATCTTCCATTCCAGAAGGCTCTGAACAGGGAGCCAAAAGGACAGTCGACTTGAAGGGAAGACACTGGCCAGCCCTGTGGGGTTCGGCCTCTGCCTAAGAACTTCCCAAACCCTAGAAAGAAAGTGCTTAATTGAGGGAGCCTGCAAAGTAGGGTCTCTGACAGCTCAGGAACAAGGACATCTCCCCGAGAACAGAAGCAGGGCGGGAGAAAGGACGCAGTGAGAGGCCAGGGACTCGGGACCCAGGAACACGGATCTTAGGGTCCAGCACCAACACAGCACCTGCGGGCACCCATCATGGCCCCTCGTTCCCTCCTCCAGGTCTTCTCCCCCAACGGAGGTGCTGGATTTCATCTGAGTGATGTTTCTGTAGGATTGTTGGAGGCCCAGAGGAATCTAAAGGAATTTAAATTTTTTATGTGACTATTTCAGTGATAATTTACAGAAAAACAGAAAACATCAGCATGTTGTGCAAGCCCTCGCTGACCACATTGTAACCAGCACCAAACAGCCTTCCGTGGTCTCCGGCCCCCTGTCTATCTCGGGTGGGGCCCTGCTCTGCTACCCTCCTGGTCTGCTCCCCTATGTGTCCCTGTCCAAGCCAGCTGCCCTGTCCTCGCACCAAGCTCCAATGACAGAAACTGCCCAGACCTGTCGGCCCCCATGAGGCGAGGCTCTACCATGCCTTTGCCAGGCCCCTGGAGGGTCTGGGGTGTGTCCTCTGGGTGCGAGCTACCCTCTTGATGGCACTGCTCTGGGTCAGCCCACCGTGCCATGAGCTGAAGCTGGGAGTTATCCACCTCCCAGGAAAAGTCAACCCCACAATAACAAACCAGTGTGCCGCCATTTCCATGACGAGGGTGGGGGCTGAGGTCACGTGATGCCCTGTGGCCCCAGCAATCAGACAGCAGCAGAAGCCCCCAGGAAGGAGAGGTGCCATCTCCCTGCAAGTGACTCCAGGGATCTCCTCATCTGTGTATGAGGGTGGAACCAGCCTGCCTGCAACCAGCTGGGCGACCTTGATACCTCTCTGGGCTTCAGCTGTCCTCATCTGTAAAATGGGGATAACATTCATCCCTGCCTCATAGATCTGATGTGAGGATTAAATGGGTTGATAAAGATAAAGTGCTTTGAACAGCATTCGGCGCATAGTGAGTGTGTGATGAATGGAAGCTGTTACCGATACAGCAGGGAAGGTAAGCCAGGCGGATCGACAGAGCTACACCCAGCCCCAGAGTCTGATTCGATCCGCAGGGCCCTGCATCTCACCGCCGCAGCTGCTGTTACTCCTATGACACCACCATCAATAACGATGCTTAGCTCTGTAAAATAGGTCATGTCCACTGTCACATGTCACCACATGTTCTGTGGGGGCCTCAGAGCAGCACTGTGAGACAGACGTTAATATTTCCATTTTATGGATGAAAAAACTGAGGCCCAGAGCAAGGACAGGGCTTGCTGGAGGCCTTGCGGCTGCTAGAATCCAGCTCCCCTGGGGTGGCCCCACACTCTTCCCTGTCACCCCACAGCATCCTGCCAGTAGTGGGTGGAAGTATTTGTCTCTGGCCAATAGGGCCTGTCCCACCTGGGCTGCATTCCCACTTACAGAGGCTCCTGCTGCTGTCATGGGGAGGGCTGCCACATCAAATAGCCCTTTATGGCTCCCATAACTGCATAACAAATGTCTTTCCTGCAGCAGTGGCTGGAAGCAGATTAATGTCTGCGTGGCCCTAACACTTCTCCAGCCCCCTTTGCCTGTCAGGTCATTACCGGCTGGTTTATAGTCAGGAGGCCTCTTTCCAGTTCGCTAAACGGTTTGCATGATAAAGAGACCACAGGGCCCAAGCATTCCAGGCTGCCAGTCTTCCAGGCCTGTGCTGGCAGGGCCCTGCCCTCCTTCCATTGTTCTCAGGCCGTGAAGGTATATACGGTTAGAAGCATGGACTCTAGAGTGGAAATGCCCAGGCCACCGCTTACTGGCTGTATGGCCTCAGTTTCTTCATCTGTAAAATGGGAGGAGGTGGAGGAGGTAAAATTTGCGAGGCTCGAAAGTGACAGTTTATGTAGAGAACTCCGTATATAGTTGTGCTCAGCCAGTACGACCTCCTGTTGTTGTTATCCTCACCACCGCGGGCCCCGACAGGGCAGGGACTCTGTCCTGTTCACTGCCTGGCCTATAATACAACACATCTTTAACGGACAAGCGAAGGGCGGCATTGTAGACCTGGATGGGCCCTGGCAGATTTTAGATTGTAGGGGTTCTCCACAATGGCACTATCGACATTTGTGGTGTGATGATTTTTTTGTTGTGGGGTGTCCTGTATGCTGTAGGATACTCAGTAGCGCCCCTGGCTTCTATCCAATAGATACCAGTAGTGCCCTCCACAACTGTGACAACCGAAAGTGTCACCAGATGTTGCGAAATGTCCCCTGAAGGCCACCCCGACCTCCCCATTAAAAACCACCGAACTAGTGAAATCTAATGCCCTAATTTGAAAAATGAGGAAGGTGAGGCCCAGAGAGGGAAAGTAACTGCCAGGAATCACATAGAACGTTAATGCCGGGGCTGGGATTCAAACCCAGTGTCCTAACTCTAAATCCAGGCCTCCTTCCACTTCCCCCTTGTCTTCCGTGGCTCCCTGTCAGAGCCCCTCCCATCAGGCCATGGTCATGGGCTCCATCCAAACTGGAGGCAGCTGGTTGTTGCTGTGTGGCTGGTGCTTTCATATCCTGTAATGGGGGTGATGGTCATGAGGGCGAGGGGGTAGCCAGCTGTACAAACCCCCTGTGACAACGCAGGGGCACAACCGTCTCTGCGGTCAGCCTGTTCTTACAGTGTCTCTCACATGTGAATGTACTCACCAAGCAAGGGCACCTGCTATGAGGGACTGCCAGGGGCTCAGCTGGCTGAGAGTCACCAGCGCATGGCAGGTACTAAGTGCTCCGGGGTCAGACAGCCTGCATCGAGTCCTACCTCTCTGTGGCCCCTTACCCTTCCTCAGCATCAGCCTCCGAGTCTGTAATTTGGGAATGGTAATGACACCAGCTGGAAGATCACAAGCACGCAAGTGTCTCCCACCATCCAGTCTAGTTGAGTTCAGAAGGGAAGTTGTCTAGTGAGGGACTGATCCAACACTTTCCGTCTCTGACCTCAGACAGCAAGGCTTCGGCTGGACAGGGCCCTGACCGAGCCCGTAAGGAGGGGTTCGCCCTGAGGGTGACACGAGCAGACCAGCATCTAGTGAAAACTTGGTCGAGCATGTCTAAGCACTCTACATGTGCTACCTTATCCAGC
This sequence comes from Tonatia bakeri, assembly GCA_004024845.1. Lineage (NCBI taxonomy): Eukaryota > Metazoa > Chordata > Mammalia > Chiroptera > Phyllostomidae > Tonatia > Tonatia bakeri. Next base: position 271,706 of record PVIA01001387.1, read on the forward strand.
CCCCACGGGAACCCCCCGGAGCAGCTCCCGTTTTATAAGAAGCCGCACAGAGGGGCACAGAGAGGTCGTACAATGTGTCCAAGTTCCCGTAGACAGCACACTTCCTGGCCTGGGCCCTCGGCCTGCACAGGGTGAGCTCTAACCGCAGCCCTATGGCTACTGTTATTATTGTTATAAAATTATCCCAGGTGATGAAAAGGTTTGGTGATCCTGCCGTTAAGGCACTTCATACTTTTCATGGGGTTAACATGCTAAAAAGTTCTGATGTTCTAACAGAGAAATCAGCAAAGACTTTCTGTAAAGGGCCAGACAGTAAATATTTTTTGCTTTGCAGGCAAGACAGTCCCTGTCACAAGTGCTCAGCTCTGCCAGTGTGGTGAGAATGTAATAATAGACACCCAGAAACGAATGAGCGTGGCTGTGTTCCAATAAAACTTTATTTGCAAAAGTGGTCTGTGGAACAGACACGGCCCAGGGGCTGTTATTTGCTGACCCCTGTTTTAAGAGAATTGCTGTAACTAGTGAGAATACCTAGGTCCCTCTCTGCTTTTCCCAACCCAGGGGAAATGACCCTAGCGGTCTGGAGAAGACATTCAGGAAAGACTGGAATAAAGGTCACTTGTCTGGGCTCAGGGGCAGGGGACAGCCCCAAGGTCACCCCCACCCTAGGTAGTGAGGGCTTGGGAAGCCCAGCTTTGGCAAAAGTTCTTGGAACCTGGGAGCTGTGGCTGTCCCTTCAAACAGAACTAGCAGCTAGCTGTCAGAGAGCTGGGCTCCGGGGACTTGAAAGACACACCTGCCCTGGACGTCACCTGCTGCGCTGTGACTCGTTGGGACTAAGCTCCAACTGCCGAAACCTACCCTGGCTGGGACGTGGATGTCTGACGTGACAGTGACATCCACTTTGACAGGAAAGGAAGAACACTCAGGAGTACGGGATCACCGCAGAGCAAAAGTGGAGCTGCATGATCTCGTTCAGACGTCTGAGCTGGGTATTGGAGCAGCGCTGGCTCCAGTGTGGGGTGTCTTTGTAGCTCACTAGGTAACTCTGGGCTGAGGCAAATAGTATCTCCCCCAGACGCAGCCTTCCACACCGGTCAGCCTCTGCCTGACCACTCGGCCTCTCTGTCTCCTCATCTGGAGAGTGACGTGCGGGGCTGTCGGGAGGATTAAATGAGAGTATTGTCTGCGCGTGCCCAGCCCAGAACCCACCACACGCTGGTGCTTAACAATGTTCCATCCCCATTCCTGGATTTTCATGCAGCCAAGCAGCTGGGGAAACCAACGGGTACAGGAGGATTTTAAAACCAAACAAACACATACAGAACTTAGAGAAAAGTACACATTAGCTTATCTCTCCACTCCCCCAAGAACCAGGAAAAGATGGCTGTCAGTCATTTCAGCGGTGGCGTCTCAGTATCATTTAGTGGCCACAATGTGTCATGTTGCTTGTTCTATTCTGCGTCAAGCGTTGTACGGGCATAGAGTGGGGGGCAGTAAAAAAACTCCCACCAAAGGTCCACCTTATGGAGTTGCCCCCTCCCTCGCACCCTCTCCTCCTAACCTGTACACAGGCACCCCGACGCTGTCACACTGACTGACTCCTGTCTCCCTCTACTAGACTCTGTTCCATAAGGGAGGGGCTGTATCACCGCCTGCCTCCCGGTGCCAGCCTGGACCTGCCCTCCAGGAGTTCCCACAGTGAGACAAAGTGCTGGCCTTTGAAGACATCAGCCAATCAGCTTCCAAGCTGCATGGAACGTCACTGCATTTCTTGGCCGTCCCCTGAATCTTCTGGCTGTGACTAATATCCAGAGATGTTGGGTGCTGAGGCCAAATGCGGAGGATTCCGTCCTGCTCACCTTTGTTTGCTAAGCAGATTGTGCTGACTCATGAAGGAGGGGTGCTCATCTGGCTCGTGCTGTGTCCCAGAGAGCCCTGAGCTGTACGGCAGACCTGTCACTTCCTGTGATCTGCAACATCCAGGGCTCCTGGTGCCCAGGCCGGGCTGGGAGCCACGGCCGAGAGACGTGCGAGGCAGAAATGAGGGGACACCTCAGGAATTTGCCTTGGCAGCGGCAACAGCCAGGGAAAAACAATCCACATCACTCACCCTGCTGCCAATTATTAAAAGACAGCCAATTCTAACCGCAAGCTCCTCCCGGCCCCGGCAATTAATAGGACACGTGCGCCCACTCAGGACCTGCACCTGGGGGGATAGATGAGCACCATCCGGGCCCAGCGCTGTTCACAGACCCGCATCCTGCCACGTGACACCCCTAGGTGCTCTGCCCTCCAGGGGCCCTCCCCTGCTCATCCCAGCTGGAAGGGGCCTGTGTCTTCTTTGAGCCTTCGGTCCAGTGCTGTGGTCCCACCCAAAACACTCTGTCCTGCAGTTCCTGGGGCAGCTGGGCGATCACAGCTACTAGACCGGAGGCACCGTGCTGGGCATGAACTTGCCTGTTCACTTGTAAATCCTCAACAGAGCCTGGCTTAGCAACTGCCTGCCGTGCATAAAACAGATTCCGTTCTGCTGAGTCAAAAATTTACTAATAGGTTTTACTGACATACCAGTTCTCTGGTATGTTGTTTTTTCTCATCATTCAGGTCTTGGCTCAGATGTCCCCTCCTCAGGGAGGCCTCCACTGACCGCCCTGCCTCACTCAATACTCTGTTTCGTCGTCGGCACACCAGGGCTGGAATCACCGTGTCCGTGCCTGGGCTTGCTCATTGTCTCCCCCACTGGAAGGCGAGCTCCACACACTCTGTCTTGTTTCTGCTGTCTCCCCAGCACCTAGAACAGGCACGCAGTAGGCACCCCACACAAATGGATTAAATAAGTGGAATGTACTCACAGACAAGTGAATGAATGAGGGGTAAAGGCAGTCAGTGCCATGAGTCTACTTTCCCTGAGCCCTCTCCCTGCTGGCTTCTGGTTAACCGTAGGAAGGGGCTCACCTCTGAGCCTCTTCCAGCCATGCAGAGTAAGGCAACTATGTCCTCAGCCCCCAGGCGACCTGCAGACCCAGGAAGGTCCCCAGCTCACCCCAGCAGCAGGACTAGAACCTCATCTTCCTGACTTGCTGTTTCCTGCTGCCTCCAGCTCCTCCGTCTCTCCCTTGTCCTGTCGGCCCTTTGATTTAAGGTGGTAACTCTTCCAGGGGAACAGCAGAGCCTTAATAAGAAATCAGTTAGGGCTGACTGATGACACGGAGTTGGAACCAGCCTCAAGGTCAGAGGGAGTTATTTTAAACTGTTCGAATTTACTAGAAGGGGAGCAAGTCAGGAGGATTTAGGGGCTTGCCTTCCGGCAAGACATGTGGCCCTGGCCCCAAGCAATCTCCGACAGCCACCTCCTGTGCAGTCCACCCGCTCCTCTGCCCGCCACCTTGAGATAGATAGCAAGGCCTCTGGTGTGAGGAATTTATTGGGAGCTGGTCAAATAAATTTGAAGTTTGGGATTAGAGCAAAACTTTGTCCCCGCTTCCCTTTTGGGGCCCTCATCCGAGGATGTGTGGTGGAGCAGGCTGTCTCAGAGAGGTGGTGCGTTTCTGCGGTGAGCAGGCTGTCTCCAATCTCTTATGGGCTCCAAGCACCCAGCTCTCCTAAGCCCCAGCGATGAATTAGACCCACCTCTCCACTCCGTTTGTCTGCCGCTGGGCACTGCAGCCAAGGGAGCATTTCCCATCTTAGCTACGGTGCTCCAGTTCAGAGACTTGAGCTGCCCTGTCACTTCTTTCCCGTGCAGACCTGGAGCTTTCTGGAGCTCAAGGTTCCTCTCCTTTCCATTCTCTAACTAATCAATCCCTGTCCATTCTTCAAGACCCATTTCAACCCTCACCTCCTCCAGGGAGACTTCCCTGATTCCCCAGGGAGACACAGACTCTAAACACTGGGCCCCTCGTTGTGGCAGGAGCACCTGCAGAGACGGGTGTGCAGCCTGTGCCCTTGCTGAGATCCCAATGCTCACCTGTAACACTCCCCCCTACCACCTATTCCACACGCCACGCCTGGCACCGTCAGACCCACAGTTACGTGCTCAGTGAGCACTGGTTGAACTGAACTGATTGGCATGAACACCTAAGTTTAGCACAAACTAACACTTTTTTCTTTCTTCACATGAGCTCAGGTGCAGACAGGAGGAGAAAGAGGAGACGAGGAACTTTTCTTTTGCATATGTAATATTTCAAGCATACTGCAAAGTTTAGAGAAAATTAAAACATGTATATTCATCAAACAAACCTTAATAGTCCCCATTTTTTTATACAGATGTGTATGTTTTAGAATAAAACAGCACACACCTGAAACTCCTTGTGTATCCCTCCCTATGCCTTCCTCCTCCCTCCCAGGATAATATAATCCTGAATTTAGTGTTTATCATTTCCACATCTGTTTTTATCCTGTTACTACATCCAAATGTACCCATAAATAATATAGTCATTACATTGCATGTTTTTAAACTTTATATACATGATATGGGGTGGTATGTATGTAGCCCTCTGTAACTTGCTTTCTTCACTCAATATTGTATCTCAGAGAATCATCCAGGTAGACAGGTATGACACTAGTTCCTTCCTTTAAACTGCTCCAGGGATTGCACTGTATGAAAGTGTTACAATGTATCCATTGCCCTCTTGAGGGACCTCTAGGCTGCTGGCAGCTTTTCGCCAATGCAAACAATGATAACGTTGTTTGCTCATGTCAAAGAGGCTCTCGGGAGCGGAATTTTTCAAATGTTAGGTTGTAACCCAGAAGAGAGTCATGGAATCAATATAAAGGTCATGACAATCATTTTGTTTTAAATTCAATAGAAGATATTTTAAAATGTTAGTGAATACATATGTGCTGGAATATAATATAAAATACAGTCCCTAATCTAAGTTGTAGTAGAGAGAAATGTTTGAGAAAGGTGGTGTTATTCGGGGGCGGTATTATCTCCAGTTTCATTTAGAATTGCCAAATTGCCCCCTAAAGTGGCACTGCCGGTTCCCACTCTCCCCAGCAGCCTGGGGGACGGCCGTTGGCCTGCACCCTAACTAACATTTGGTGTCATCAGAAGTCAGTTTTTCCCAATTTGCTGGGTATGATAGGTCAGCCTCTCATAGTTTTAATCTGCATGTCTCTGATTCCCAGTAGGGGAGCATCTTTTCACGCGCTCACTGCCCCCAGACAGCCTTTCCTGTGAAGTGCATGTTGACATTCTTTGCTGGTGTTTGACTTGGGTTGACCTTATTGATTTGTAAGATTTTAAAAAATCTATACGTGTGTGTGTGTGTGTGTGTTTAGTGGATATTTAATCTTTTATGGGTTATATGTGTTGCAAATACCTTCTCCCAGGTGTGCCTTCTCCCAGGTGTGGCCCCCCCGTCACTTTGATTTGCTAGCTCTGATGGCCTGGTTCACAATGAGGCGAAAGGGAACCCGTGTCGGAGAGGCTGACTCTGAGTCAGGATGTAGTTCTACCTGCATCTCCAGAGCCCTGAACATGGCAGGGCCCTAATAAATGTTTGGTGACCATAATGTAACTCACTAGATAACTCTCTCAGATTCCCCCGGCATGGAGCTGAGCTTACAGCAAGGGCTCTGTGGAGACTTAATAAATCAAGTCGTGGCTTTGCCGTGCCGTAAGAACAGTCTCGATGTCCAAGCAGAGAAATTAGGAAGAGGATATCTTCACCGCAAAAGGAGCATTTGCTTTATGGAAGGATTTCTCGCAGGTTTCCTATAAAGTATGAGTTGATTTGCCCTGGCGGGTGTAGCTCAGTGGACTGAGTGCTGGCCTGTGCACCCAAGGGGCGCTGGTTGGATTCCCAGTCAGGGCACGTGCCTGGGCTGCAGGCCAGGTCCCCAGTGGGGGGTGAGTGAGAGGCAACCACACACTGATGTTTCTCTCCCTCTCTCCTTCCCTTCCTAAATAAATAAAATATTTTTAAAAAGTAAAGAATGAGTTGATTTAACTCAGAATTCCACTTATGTCTAGTGCTCCAGGAGAAGAACCTGGTTCTCTAACAGGTGGCCCAAGCCTCCTGCCACCCCTGTGTGCTCACGGTGATTCTTCGTGCTTCTCACTTCACCGGTGAGGCAGGAAAAAGTAAATGCCTTGTCCAGGTCACAGTGAAGCCCAGAGACAGGGCAGAGCTGGATCCCACATCTCCTGATCTCCACCTGATAAAAAGTGGATGTTTTGAAGGCAGCAAACCTTTAAACTCTTAAATGTAGGCCAAAAAGCTGAACCATCTCAGGAAAGGGACTTACCTGGCTCAAGGCCAGGGATAAGTCCAAATATTTACATGCATATCCCTGGAACATATGGAAAAATCATGAAGGACAAAAATCATATCTGACAGGACCTCTGAAGAGAAAGAGGAACGAGAACTTGCCTAACTCAAAGGTCTGCTTGCCTGGGCTTGGAGCTCCCCAGGGCAGGAGCAGGGTCTCATCCATCTCCACATGCCCAGCATACTGGCACAGGGCAGGGGGTCAAGAAATGTCTACTGGGTGAATGGGTGGCTGAATGGCTGGACAAATGGATGTGTGCATAGAGGGACAGATGATAGAGGGATAGGTGAATGGATGGGTGGATAAATTGATACAAGGTTAGACAGATGGATGCACAGATGGATGGATGAAGAGATGGATATTTCACATCTGGAAAAGCCCTAGGGAAGGGCTGGTCTCAACAGAACCTCTCATGTAAGCAGCCAAATCTGGAAATCATGTCTTGTTGCTACAGCTGTTCATAAAAAATACCAAGTGGCATAACTGCAAGAAATAATTGCTTCTAATTGAGCTGAATTATTCTGGCCATATAGTAGACATATTTTATAACTTTATTAATTATTCAATTTGAAGCCATTACCCAGCCTGCCAGAATGGGCTTTCCTTATTAGAGGGTGACAGATGCCCCAGCCTGGGCTGCCTCTGCTGCTGAGCTCCGGTGGGCAGTTGCTGCCGGCTTTGGGGCCCTACTGGTGTCTGAGGACTAGAGGCGAAGGGCTGCCCCAGAGGCAGGCCGGAAGTCAGAGATCCGGGACCAGCAGATCCAGTTCCAGGGGCTCCGCGTGGGATGTCCTGCCAGCCCTCAGGTCTGCCTCCTCTGGTCCGGCCAGGGAGGCGGGAAGGCGTCAGGAGACATCCGACCCAGATCCAGTCACCAGCTCTTCATCACAGCAGTTTCCCCCATCCAATCTGCCTCCCACACGATGCCAAGATAACCTGCCATATGTTCTCTGGTCACCTCCAGCCAGGGACAGGGGCAGGAGAGCATGGTCCAGCTGGCCAGGAGGGACTAGCCAGGATGGGAGGGGTAAATCAGAGCCTACAGCATCCCTTCTCTTCCCATCATCAGGCCCAGATCTGGTCTCAGGTTATTTGGGAGAAGAAATGGGAGGTTGCCCTATTAGGAAACAATGCAGACTTAGATGATGCAAAAGGAGCCTTCAGGGCTCCCCAAGGCCCATGGAATACAGTCCAAGCTCCTCAGGCTGTTGATGTAAGAGCACAAACCTCCTGGCCTGGCCTACCGGTGCGCCTGGCTCCCACTCCTCGGCAGCACCCTCCACTTCAGCCACATGCACCTGCTCGCCATTTAGTGCCTTTGCTTATGTGAGTCGGTCGGCCTGGAATGCCCTCTCTTTCCTCACACACCTGGCTCTTGAAGCGCCAAGTCTTACCCTTCTCTGAGCTCCGGTTCCACTGCCTTCCTAGCACCTTTCCCACTTTTCCAGCTAGATGTGGCCTGTGCCTTCCCCTGAAGGAGCAGCCTGACTCCTGGCCTCACACTGCAACCCTCGGGGGCAGTGCGTGGGCAGCGTTGATAGGTAAGAAGCTTTGGAAGATCAAGGGATGTGGCTTTACATCCCCCCAGGTGTCCACCCTGGAGCCCCAACACTCTTCCTTAGTTCTAGAACCAATCCTTGAGCATCTCCTGAAGGAACAAAACCTGATAAAAGGGGAGAACGAATCCACTGGATCCCACTGAGCACTGTGTCGAATGCCCAGCATGTGCCTGCACATGCTGGGTACCAGGCGACAGAGACAGGTAAGACCTGGGTCCTGCCATTGAGAAGGCCTCAGGGTTGAGAAGGTAGCAGACATGCAATCAAACAATAATCATCCGAGGTGGTGTGGACCCAGCTGGCTGTGTGTATACGGTCAAGGTCTGTGGGAGTCAGGAAGCCTCACAGCAGAGGTGGCATCTGAGCTGGGCTTTGAGAGCAAAAGAGCAATGGGTCAGTGGATACAGGAGGGCTAGGAGACGGGGCAGGGGAGTGGGATGAGGGGAGAGGAGGCTGAACACTAACTAGGCAGGTGTCAGACCCAGAGGGGTCTCCAGGCCTGGTCAAGGAGCTGGGGCACTTCCTGGCAGGTAAAGGGAAGTGATGCGACCTCGTTTCCATGTTAGCCAGCTCCCTACCTCCCAGGCGTGGGAGGGGCTGGTGAGGGAAGGCAGAGAAGCATTCTCTGTAAAGAAGCACTAACCAGAGTTGCAAGTGTGGTCTCCAGAGACAGGCTGCCTGGGTTCAAATCCTGATTCTGTCCCTTACCAGCTGTGTGCCCTTGGGCCAGGTACTTAACCTCCCTGAGCCTGTTTTCTCATCTGAAAAATGGGGGCAATAATAATGAATAATGAATGGGATAGCATGTACAGTAAGTGCTGGATGTCCCTTCGGAGAGACGTCAGAGCTGACTTAGACTCAGCCAAGCCTACTCCCTACCTTTCAGCCTCACATGTCAGCTCCTCCACAGCCCTGGGATCCGGCAGAAATATGTCCCAGTGGAAAGAGCACACGCCCCAGAGCAGCCAAGGGGATGACTGACTGTCCCCGGACCTCAGCCTCCTCAACTGCAAACTGGGTGGTAGTCCCCACCTCACTGGCAGTGGGGGCAGCAGGAGGGTGAAATACCATCTTCACATGGTGCCTGGCACCCGCACACAGCCAGCCTGAGCTGACCGGGACTGAACTGAAAGTCCGTCAAGACTGGCAGGTCTTGGAGAGCCAGACCTGCCCTCAGCAGGTTCCTGTTGGCCCCAGAGAGGAAACACTTCCTCCCTCCCCTTCCCCGCAGGGCTCCAGGCTGCTCCAGGCTGGTGGGAGCAGTTTGTGATCTCCTCCTTGGAGGAGCTGTATTTCCCATGGAGACTCAGTCCACGTGCCCACCCTGGGGGAAGAGGCCACGCGCATATGCGTGTGTGTGGGGGGGGGTGGGGCACAGTGCCCTTTTCCTGCCTGAGTGGGGCCAGGAGAGGTGTCGGCACCAGCTGCCAGCCCTGCACGATGACACCAACGTGGCTCCTGCCCCTCTGTTCTGCCTTTGTCACTCACATTCTAGGCGGATTCTCCTGCCCTCCTCCCTCTTCCCAGTTCTTAGGACTCCCTGTGTGTCATTTGTTCATTAATTTTGTTCTCAGGGAGCAGATGGCCAGAGATGAGTGGGGCAGGACGTACCCCCCCGCCCTGCACCACCACCACTACAGCAGCCCCTCGAACACACAGCGCATGCAGACTCTAGGCTATCCGGTTTCTGGCTTTCTCAGGTTTAAAAAATTGCCTTTTGGATAGACTGTGCACATTAGAGCCTTGCCCAACCTTCTCAGACAGGGCTGGTCCCAGTGTCTCCCTGGTCTGAGAGGCAGAGGGGCAGAGGAGGGAGGACTGGAACCTGGGAGGCGGCCCCCTCTCAAGGAGCTGGAAGAGCAGTGGCCCCACGCCCTTTCGCCCATGGCCTTCCTCGGTTCCTTAGACCTGGGAAGGGGGCTCTCAGAAGGTCTCCCCTCCTTTCCTGGTAGGCGTTATCACAGAAGTAGGACTCAGGCCGGGAGTAGAGATGGGGTCGGGGACCAGCTGCCTTCAGTCCTGGGTTTTGGGGTCTCCAGGGGCTGCCCCTGGCTCAGCCTTATTCTCACCCACCCAATGGTCTGGGCCCCTACAAGGGCAGAGTACCCCGTGTCTGCACCCTCTCACTTCCCACTTCTCCAGAGAGGCATCTTTGGAAGAAAGAAACTCTGGAAGGGAGGGCACAAACCTCTTCACAGCTTCCAGAGCATAAACAAGACTGTGGGGTCCCCAAAAAGAGAGGGGCAGGGGTTGGGAGAGGCGATGGCCAAGGGTGGAAAGATAGAGAGGCCAGCAGATCCATCTTCCCACTGTCCTTCCCCTGGTGCCCAGCTCCCCAGGACTGAGGTTGGGGCTGGACTGAGGTTTCTGCAGCCTCTGTTACCTGCTCCTCACAAGGGCCTTGGTTCTCACATTTCTGACCCCCCTTCCTCCATGTCCTGTGGAAAGAGTCAGACAGATCGGCTCTGACACCCACCAGCTGTGGGACCTCAGGCATTCACTTGACCTCTTTGTGCCTCAGTTTCTTCAACTAAAATGAGACCACAGCACACACCTGGTTCCTTCCTTCCCCTCCCCTCCCCTGATGGCTGTCCTGAGCTTTCCAGGTGCCCCGTCCCATGAAAGCCAGAGCCTTCCCTCTGCCTAGATTCTTCTTCATTACTCCTCTCTGTACTGGCGGTGCTCACTTCTGCTCAAGTTCCCTGAGGATGGGTTGTGCCCTCTGGTTCCCAGTCTCCCCCGCAGCCCTGGCCCCCTGCAGCACCGGCGCCTGAGAGATGCTTGGTGAGTGTGCGTGACCTGGAACCCCAGGGACGGGGACACGGAGCCAGCAGGGCCCATGGAGCCAGCAGGGCCCACGGCCCCAGCCACCGAATCCCTTTATGTCCAAAATTAGAATTCTGCGGGGAATAGCAGAGCCTCTGACGCGCAGACCTTGAACAAGCATTTGCTGCCGCATCCACAGCCCCCTTCTGTCCCCATCACGGTGACTGCACACTGAGTGTGGCGCTGACACGAAGCCCACCAGCCGGGGAGGCCCACGGGCACGCAGATGCCGACAGAAGGCGGCCCAGGCGGTGCAGCGAGGGCCGCAGGCTGGGCAGGGCGGCACGCAGGGAACCGAGGCCCGGCGTGTAATTGCTTTGTGGTGATTCATCTGAAGTTGCTTTAACCTTGACAGCCGGCTCAGCGTAGTGAAAAAAGAACAGGGGAGAGCTGCAGCCTCCCTGTTGGCAAACTGCCCCCTGCACACCCCCTCAGACGGAGCAACCCAGGGCTCACCAGCAGCCCCCACAGGAGGAGGCGAGGATATGAGTCATGAGATGCCCCCCCCATGGCTGCCCCCCCTCCCCACTCCTTTTCCAAGTCCTAGGATGATGAGAGAGAATCGCAGGAGGGCTGTGCATGGTGGGGGCGGGTAGGGTGGGTGACTACCTTCCAGGGTGTCAGTGTAAAGGTCACCGGGGCCCTTGATGCTGGATTTTGACTTCCCAGAAACAGAGCATCATGGGAAGGTGGCCCAAATGACTCCCCACCCCCCTCTCCCCGAAATCCCCAATTCCAGCGCCCTAGCCTGACCTATAGTCATGACTCTGCCCTCCAGGCCTGTGCAGAGAAGGAACCAGGGTGGTCTGGAACCTTTTGGTCATCTGCACAGAAGTCTGTGGAACAGCTTGGCCTGTTTGCTTTGCTATAATGAGACCCATCTGCCCCAAAGACAACTCCGGCCTTGAACTCCAAGAGCAGCTGGTGGGAGACAAAGGCATGGGAGTCAGGAGACCTGGGATTACGTTACAGCTCTGCCACTGCCTCCCTGGGTAACCGCGGGCAAGCAGTTTCCCTTCTCTGCGTCTCAGTTTGCCCATCTGTGCCATGGGAACAGACCAGACAATTTCCAAGGTCCCTCCCAGCTCTTGATCTAATGGTTTTGAGTTAGATTATGAGATCTCGGTGACCAGGAATTTGGTTTGGGGACTTCAGATCATAATTCCTAGCGCTCCAGTCCAGGAACATGTGGAGAAAGGTGTTCACACATGTGAGGCGAGCTCCAGGGAAACAGCGCCCGGGCCAGGGCTATGCAGGTCCCGGGACTGTCACTGCTTATCAGTCAGCGCTGAGCACCGTGGAAGAGTGCAGAGGCCCTGGGGCACCCAAGATGAGGCGGTGTGGGCTGGACCAGAGCCCTCATGCCAATCCTGAGCCAAGGAGCCCAGGCACAGACCGTGGGGTGCTGCGGGCAGCCCCCGGCATGCTGGTGGGAAGGCAGAGCTCCAAGAAATGCGGTGGAGAAGGGGCTTGAGCCCTGATGCCTCCCCAAACCATCCTTGCAAACAGTCACCAGCTCTGGGAGATAATGGTCTTCCTGCCTTTCCCACTGCTTCTCAAGCCTCGCCCCTAAAACCTCCCTACCTCCGGGGGATGCCTGAGGCATAGCAGCGACAGGTCCACCAAAGGTTCAGGTGACCACATTTTAAAAAGTGAATGCCAATTCTACATTCAGTTCTATAATAAATCTGTATGTTTTAAATATAACGAATAATACTTACATTACTTATCAAGTAACTAATGTGCCATGACATGGTGAAAAATGTAAACTCCATAGTTTCAAGAGTTATTAGCAAAAGGCTTTTCAACAAAGGGTGCTGGGGGAACTTGCCATCCATAAGTAAAGGACTGAAGGTAGACCCTGACCTTACACCGCATGTGGAAGTTAACTCAAGCTGGATCAAAGGCCCTAGTGCGTGAGTTTCCACTCTCAAACCCCGAGACGAACGCCCAGGGGGAAAGCTTCATGATGTCGGATTTGGCAATAATTTCTTGGACATGACACCGAAGACAGAGGCAACAAACGAAAACATAGATAAACTGGAATTTGTCAAAATTAGAAACCTTGGTGTGTCAAGGACACTATTAATAGAGTGAAAAGGCAACCCACAATATGGTAAGAAATATTTTCAATCACATATCTGATGAGATTAATATCCAGAATTCGTAAAGAACACATATAACTCAACAACGACGTAACCCAGTTTAAAAACACGGGCAGGTAACCTGAATAGACATTTCTCCAGAGAAGATACACCAGCGGCCAGTGAAGCACACAAAGAGACACATGCTCGACATCGCTGATCATTGGGGAAAGGTGCACCAGCACCACAGCGACACAGCCCTTTCCCCACTGGAACAGCAGCCACCGAAAGCAGGGGAAATGAGTGTGACCGAAATGTGGAGAATCAGGACCCTGTGCATGGCTGGTGGGAAGGTCAAATGGGGCACATGCTGTGCAAAACAGTGTGCCGATTCCCTGAGAAAACAAACAGGGAATTGCTACATAACCCAGCAGTCCACTCTGGGCACATATCTGAAAGAAACAAAGGCAAGGGCTCAAGAGGTATTTGTACGCCCTTGTTCATGGCGGCAGGATTCACGGTAGTGAGAGGGCGGAAGGAACCCGGGTGCCCCTGGACAGATGCGTGGATGAGCGGAAAGTGGTGCACGCACATGAGGGAGTTTACGCAGCCTTAGGAAGCAAGCAGGTCTCAGGTCTCAGGTCTGGCACGTGCTGCAGCAGAGAGGAACTCCGCAGACACCATACTGAGTGAAATAAGCCAGGCATGAAGTAACAACTGTTGCGTGATGCTTATGCGTGGTACCTCGAGTAGTCAGATGGGTGGAGAGAAAATACAGAGTGGTGGTTGCTTGTGGCTGGGGCGAGGGGGAGTGGGAAGTTAGTGTTTGATGGGTATGAAGGTTCAGTGAGAAGAGGAGAAAGTTCTGGACATGGCCGTAATAATTGTCATACAGCAGTGTAACTGTGCTTACTGCCACAGACCTGTACCCTTAAACATGGTTAAAATAATACATTTTATGTTGTGTGTATGTTACCACACACAGAAAAAAAGTCTCTAGCAAACACATGCCTCAGTTTGAAAAGCTTTGACCCCAGGCTCATTGAGGAGTATGGGCATATTTCTGAGCTGTTACAGGTTTTATTTTATTTTAATCTGCAAGGACAGCCGACAGCCAAGTCAGCCAGGGGTCCCACACGCTGCTCAAGATACGGACACATTTGACTTGGCAGCAGCTACTCTTGGTGGAGTCCCAACTCGGTTCCCGCTGCCTTCATCACTCAGGCCTGCTCCGCAGTCCTGCCTCCTGTCCAGCA